>PVIH01003784.1:0-153124 GCA_004025045.1 Sigmodon hispidus
TTTTTTGTATCAACATTTTAGATATTAAATTGCACTTTGTAGTTGTTTGCTAGCGGTAGTTTGACCTCACTTATGTTAGTTCCTTCCTCTTTCCCACACACTGTCTTATGGTAATCCCTGTAGTATGTAGCTTTATACCTAGTTTAGAACCTTCCTATTTAGACAAAATGGGGAGATGTAGCGGGAATCCCGGACTGTATGGTTGCTTCCAGCCCAGCGTGCGCGGCAGCGTAAGGAGAGGCGGTCCTTCCGGCCCCAGCGCGTGGCGGCATAAGGAGAGGTGGCCCTTCCGGCCCCAGCGCGAGGCGGCTCCGTACGGCAGTGGCTGGGCGTGTTGCTAAAACTTTCTTTTGCTTGTGATTCTAACAAAATAAATCTTATTTAAAACATATCAATTGGTGGCGGGTTTATTCTGCGATAGTTTTAGCTGAAGCAATAAGAGAATGAAAGGAGATTAAGGGGATACAAATTGGAAAAGAAGAAATTAAACCATCTCTATTTGCAGATGATATGATTGTATACATAAGTGACCCACAAAATTCTTCCAAGAAACTTCTACAGCTGATAAACACCTTCAGCAATGTAGCAGGATACAAGATTAACTCAAAGAAATTAGTAGCCCTTCTATACACTAAAGATAGAAAGGTCGAAAAAGAATTAAGGGAAACATCACCCCTAAAATAGCCACAAATATTATTAAATACCTTGGAGTAACCATAACCAAAGAAGTAACAGACCTATTTGACAAAAATTTTAAATCACTGAAGAAAGAAATTGAAGATGATATCAGAAAATTTAAAGCTCTCCCATGTATCTGGATAGTTAGGATCAACATAGTAAAAATGGCAATTCTACCAAAAGCAATCTACAGATTCAATGCATTGCCCATCTCTTGAAGCTGAGAAGCTTCTGTAAAGCCAAGGACACTGCCAATAGGACAAAATGACAGCCTACAGAATGCGAAAATCTTTTATTGATTTTTTTGTGAATTTTACATCATGTACTTGAATGCCACCCACTTCCCTGTACCTTCATATCTGCTATCCACCTTTGTAGCATTGCCCCCAAAAAGGAAATAAAAATATTAATTAAAAACAAACATGAACCAAAACCAAATAAACAAAACACATCATACCTCTCTTTGAGTTTCTTCATCTGTTCTTCATTCATCTTAGAGTTATTGGGAGCAGCAGTGTGTCATGAGGTACAAACTCTTGTCCAAACAGCCTCACCTGCAAATGTTCATTGTGTAATGAGTTGCTGGTCATGTTCAAGGGCTCTGACTTCATCAATACTTTTCCCTCACCTAAATGCTTCTGAGATACTCAGTTGTTGTTCTAAATCATGAAGATCTTGTGACTTTGGTTTGGCAGGACCAGTCTAGTCATAGCTCCTGCAAATAACAAATGGGGTAGATGTTGAAGTGTGCCAATTCAAAATCTTGGATGTGTGCCTGGGCTTCTGAGTTTGTGAGTCCAGGGACATCCCACTCGAGTGAGAAGCAGGGCCAGCTTTCTCATGTGGTGGTGTGGGAAGCTCTCCTATACTATGAGGGACTGGGCCAGCTCTCCCATGCTTGGAGTCATATGTGCTGTCCCAGGGCTGATAAGGAGTGGGACAGGCCCAACACCACCCTGGGACTTTAATAGCAATATTTCACTTGGGCCTATTATAGTAATATTGGCAATGAATATCAACACAGATCTTAGCTGTAGGGGTACCATGTACCCAGACATGTACCTCAGCAGCTGCTTGCTCTTAGATGTCATTGTTGCCACTGATGGCAAGTCAGCCTACTCAGATCAGCTCAGTGGTACCCTCCCCAGATAGTAACATAGCCCTATGTATCATCTAGGCATTTGCATGGACTTCAATGTTAATAGAAGCTATGGATATCATCAACACAGACCTGGCTGCAGTTGGGCAACAGACCCAGATGTGGTTCTTGGCTGCAGCTTGGGCAGTATATCACCATAGCTCTGGGTATTAGACCTTATTACTCACATCAACGTGGACCCAGTAGCAGTGTGACCCTAAGACACTAACTTGGTCTTAGGTGGATCACCAGCCCTTGGCACATCCATGTGTCCTTTGTTGTCAACATGGACATCCAACAGACCCAGGTTACAGTAGGACCACAGATCCAGACATGGCCCTAGAATGTAGCTCATCTCTGTGTTGAGCTCACATTCGGACAATCATGTTAATAAGACTTTATAGGTATAGTTTCTAATTTTACAAGGAGACTCAATCTCTTAACTCTTTCATTTTCTGATTCTTAAATCTTTCTGTCCCTTTATGTACAATGTTCCTAGAAATTTATTTGTGGGAATGTTTTTAATATAACTTGTTCTGGTATGTTTTAACACATATCATGAAAATAATTTCTAATCATTAATTTTTTATTCCTGTAATAAAATACCATGACCAAGACAACTTCTAGAAAAAAGGGTTTGACTGGCTTATGGTTTCAGAGGACTAGTAGCTTTTGAAATCTTAATGCCCATTCTCAGTGGCATACTTTCTCCATTGGCACCATTCCCAAACTTACAAAACAGTGTCTCTACATGCAAACCAAGAATTCAGACACCCAAGAATATAGGGACATCTAGTTTACAAAACACATAATCTTTATGTCTAAAGATTCATATTCCTAGCACTTATACTGTAATGCAAATCTAGATCCTAAGTTATATTTGAAACCCAGGGTTACTCATATTCCCTAGGGATAGTTTTTCCTTCATTTTGAATTTTTACTGTCCTTGTAACATGCCTTTAACAATGGTAGGTCAAAAACAAATGGTGGTATTCATGTTCCAACAGAAATCTATTGAGCTTCTGCTTTTTATTATTACAAAGCCTGACTTCTAAAACCAGGACTTACACTATATAAACATTGAGGACATAGTTATAAAGACAGCTGGAGAGGGGCACAGTTCCTTTTAGGAAAAACAGTATTTAGAAAGAAACTATGTAAAAGATAAAGGAGATGTCTCTGCTAACAGCATCAAGTTCCCAAATACAAACTGAGGTCTCTTGAACATTCAGACCTAGAAAATGTATGAAGTGAGTGCACCTATGCATCAGATATGCTAAGTAAACCATCAAAGTGAAATTGAAAGAAATTCAAAGACTTTCATTAAATAAAATAAGGCAGATAAAAAAGATATTGTTCTCTACTACCAAATTTCAAGATGGTTTATTTTACAGTGACATAATTGTGTTTTCTAGTCTACAGTAACTAAACATGTATGAATAGCAAAGGCTAATATGTACATCAACACATTCAAATACCATTTTTAACATAAGGCCAAAGAAACAAAATATTAAAAATTACTGCCTATAATTAACATTGGAGAACTAAAAGAATATATTTAGAGAAATTTGTAATTACATTACACCTCCAAATTCAATGCATATTGGCACTAAAGCTGAAGAATCAGCAAAATTGATAGCCTGTAAATTAATTGAGAAGGTCGACAAACTATAGGACCTAAGATATATCTATATGCACGTAGTTTTATGTGAATGTTTGGGGAAAGATATGAGCAAGTAGTAATTCATGCCAGATATAGTACCAATGACCGAACAAATGAATGACTCTACCCAATCATAGCCCATTGAGCCAGTGAATGTCTTTGGGTGACTTGAATATTGGTGTGTTAAAGGCCACTCTCTCAAAAGCTCGAGTGGTAATTTGAGAAAGCTGAATACCTAAAAAATCCTGTGCATCTTTTAGGCATCTTCACTGAATAGTCTCCTTTCCATGGTAGGTGTTTCCCAAATTTCTAACTTTAGAGAGGGGGCTGGGGATTTTTGAGATTTTTGAACATTTCATTTATTTCTTGAGTCTGAGAAGATTCATTTACTTTGTGAGTCTTAGAAGCCTGCTTTCTTCCTCTAGGAGGAAATATTCCAATTCATTGGAAATAACTACACAACCCTTACACATAGAAAAATACATAAACATTTTACTTGAATTGTATAGACTGTGAATATATGCATCTATAGATTCATACACAAACACATGTACATACATAACACATTATATTCTAAATAAATAGAATATATATGTACATATATATACACACACACAAATATATATATATATACATATGTATATTATAAAATGTGCCAACCATCTGGAACACAACTATAAATACATTTATTTTGACAATATAGGCTATGCATATAGGACATTTATATGCACATATTTATATAAATCTCAATTTCATAAGATACGCAAATCCCTACTTTTACCCAAAAATATGTGCTTCTGCTTATATCAAAAAATTTATACAGTTTATGTAGTTCAATCTCCCCCAAATAGCTCCTGGGTTGCTCAAATTAGAGAAGTGCAAAATATTTAAACCTATTCTGCTCCTAAAGGATTAGCCTTGTAATTAATAACTTCATTTCTAATTCTGCTCCAGTATGCCCCTCATTTTCAGCAAAATGAATGGATAATTTATGTAATTGTTGTTACTCTGTACAGATCTGAAACCACACAGAACTTACACATCCACCCCTATGCTGCTCATGAATTGTTTATGGCTTTGCACTATAATCTTACCATAAATATATCACTATGTTGGACTGTTTCACACCTTGAAACCAGAACTACTATCCAATTCTTGTAGAGCTGTTCTATTTCTGGGACAACCTGGCACACACATCAGCCTTTTCAGCCCTTATGAATTAGAAATTTTATTTAAATATGAGTCTTTGACTGCACATTTCTAACAAGTCTCTAAGGGTCTTTGTTATGGTTTCTCCTGTTGCAACAAAGCTTCATGACCAAAAGCAAGTTGGGGAAAAGTGGTTTATTGGGCTTATACTTCCACATTGTAGTCCATCACAGAAGGAAGCCAGGACAGGAACTCATACAGGGCAAAAACCTGGTGGTAAGATCTGATACTGAGCCCATGGAGGAGTGCTGCTTATTGGCTTACTCCTCATGGCTTGTTAGCTTACAGTTTTATAGAATCTAGGACTAGCAGCTTAGAGATAACACCTCACACAAAGAGTTGTGTCTTTCCCAATCAATCACTAATTAAGAACACAAGAACTCAAGGCTAGAATGTAGCTAAATGACACAGTACCTCACTTCTGCATTGATGGCCTCTGGCAGGGGTGTGGTTGAAGAAAGACTTGTTTTGTTTAAGGGTCTGGCTGGAGGGAGTATAATTATGCTCCAGTAAGTAAATGAGTAGCATGAATGGGCATTTTTGTAAATGAGGAGATCATAAGAAGAGTGGGCATGAATCTGAGAGGTCTGATAAGAGTTTGATGGGGGTGCATGATGTAAAATCACCAAATAATAAATAAACAAACAAAAAAACAAACAAACAAATAAATAAATAAAAACACTTTACAGCATCATGTAGAGACAATTTATGAACTGAGGTTCCCTACTTTCAAATAACACAAGTTTGGGTGCAGATGACTATAGTTTGGGTGTCAAGCTAACATAAGACTAGCCATCACACCAAATAATTCTCCTGTGGATTACTCTCATGGTGTCTCTCTGCATCCTCCCTCCCACCAGTATGTCCAACATCATATGGCAGACCACCCTGAAAAAAAGGCTGAGTATCCCTTGCTGAGCTGGAAAGCAGATCCCTGCTCTCTAGTCTATTATACTAATTTTTTTCTTTATGTACCATCCAGTCTTTGTTTGATCAACTGAAGAACATTAAGTAAAGCAATTCTTCTTAAAAAAATAGTTTAAATTCAATGTTTTTGATAATTGTAAAATTCTGACGAATCAATTTTCCGTTCTTTTAATCTCCAGATACAAGTTTTGATGAAATATCTATACAAGATATCCTATCAAGTGAGATTTTTATGTTTTCTTGATTGATTATGAAATAGATATTAGTGTAAATAATCAGTAAGAGGTGGCAGAAAGTTCATGGATTAGTGCCTGACCCACATATTAATAATAGGTGAAAGCAAAAATTCATTCTATATTGAAAATAGCTTCTTCCAAATTTTTTCTCAGTTAGTGAGTATTTAAATTTGAGAAGCATAAAGAACTTTCTTTATGGTGTATCTTTTAGTATGTGCTATGTGATAGGATGAAGAGGGAAATTTAATTTAATTTCTATCTAATTTTGCTAAGTTTGATTTGGTCTTATCCTGTGGTACTGTTACTGGAATTGAGTCTCAGGAAGTGTACACTGAATCTTGATTCCAAAATAATTGCTGACTTTTTACCTTGGCAAACACCAACCTCAAAGTAAACTGACATTGTTTAATCATCTTAGACTATGACACAAATAGCTAGGATTTTTCTGTAATATATTTACATGTCACCAGAAAAAATATGTTCATGCTTTTCAACAGGTTTATCTGGAGTGGAGCTGGCACTATAGAGGATTTAATGGACATTGATAAAGTCACCCACATGTTCAATTTAGTCCTATAAAGACATTACACACACACACCCCCCCCCCCGCCAAACAGGTAGCTTTGTCCTTTAATGCAGTCATGGGAGTCTGAGTTTGAATTGCTTATTTAGTCCAGGCCTCCTAGGTGCTCACTCTTTGGTGGTAGCACTCCTGTCCTCAAAATCCAGAAATAATCGCAAATTAATAATCAAGTGTCTAAATTCAAATACTCAACAAACTTTGCTAACAAACAGAAAGATTTCTTGTCATTATTCAAGAAAAAGGAGAGTAGGTACCATGTCTAAAATTCAAAGAAAAACAGAAACTACGTTGTTGGTAATATGCTTGTCTTTTTGCAGGTTTGGAGATATTGAAGGATAATGAACTTTGAGGAAATAATGTAGAAAATCCTTGAGACCTTGGGATGCCCTGCCCTTGCTGGGGAGGAGATAAGGAGATGGGGAGAAGAGAGAGTGACTGGGAGGGATGGGAGGGGGGAAGGGAGTTTGAACAAGGGGTTACATGGATAAAAAATGAGACTTTATTCATAATAAATAAAAGAAAACAATTAAAAAATTAGCTTCTGCTACAAGCATTCAATTAAAAAACTGTGTCTAAATTGTATTCTTAAATTAAAACATATTTTTAAATATGTACTTTACACAAAAAATCAACTTCTGGAAGTTAGATTGCTATCTCAGTGAGTAAAGTGCTTGCCATGTAAACCAGACAGCTTAGTTCAAATCCTCAGATTGTATGTGAAACCACACACTAAAGCACTCATCTGTTTCCCAGTGCACCCCTACACAAAGATGGCTTTTTGAGAGAAGAGAATCAGTGGAAAGCTGGGGAACATCTAAGCTAGATTATACAGTAGAAAACAACAGGAGAGATGCTACGTCAAAGAAAGGAAGGTGAAAACTGACACAAGAACACAATAATGGTCTCTCTCTCCTCCCCTCTTCTCTCCTCCTCTCTGACACACACTCTTCAAAAGTAACTTTTAACATGTGCATGAGCCAAATTGAGATCTTTCCAAATACTAATTTACTATTGCTTTTCATGTTAGTAGCAAGAAAATAATCAAATTTTATGACTTCTATGATAAAGTCAAATAATATAATATGCCATGCACAAAAAGACAAGTACCACATGATTTCCTTCATTATCAATATATAAAAAAGGTCTCCCTAAGGTTGGAATAGAAGTTATCAGAGGCCAGGGCATATTGGACAGTGCTGGATAAAGATATTTAGGTGATAAATGCACTTAGAAGTTTGAAGCTTTGATGTGCAATTATAATAACAGTGATTATGTTGTACTTATTTATTGTACTTTTTAATAGTTAAAAGTAAAGAGAAGGTCTGGGGAGATGGGCAGCAGTTAAGAAAGAGCACTTGCAGCTTCTGCAAGGCCAGGATTAAATTTTCAAATCACATGGTTCACAATTTTGTAACTCCAGTTCCAGGAGATCTGATGCCCAATTCTGACTTTCATGGGCTTTCGTGGATGTGCCCTCATGCCTTCATATACATAAAAATATTTTCTCCAAAATCATAAATTAGAGGGTTAAAAATTATCTTTAACATAAATAATAGATATTAAAAATAGATATAATTGATATGGTTTAGATATTATATTACATATGATTCAAATAGTTTAAGGTAAATTTATCTAGAATTTTTATTGTTTATATATTAAAAACCTTTATGAAGATAAAGAGTAGACATATCTGAATATCACTGACCTGATAAGGTCTCTCAATAGTCAGGGGAAAAGGGATGAGAGCAGCCACAAATGAAAATGAAGATCAAGCATCTAGGGGATTTAAATCCATCAAAGATTATCAGTAACAAAGAAATTTTCAATATCGCACTCTTGCTCTGATGCAGAGATCAAATCATTTTCACTAAACAATCCAAGTCATAGGCTTTGTGCCACATATTTTTGCATGTCTATTTCTGAAATTTTCTTCTTTTCATCAAGTATATAACAGGAACAGTTTTAACCATATATAGCATACTGTCATTGTACAGGCAAATTTCATGAGTTGTGTCTCTGTACCCAGATATTCTGGATGTTTCTGTAAAGATGGTTGATTTTATTTTTTACTTTTTGTTTCTTTTTTAAATAAAATCAGCATTTACACTGAGAATAATTAATGAAGATTAAACCATATAAAGAACACACAGACAGAGACAGAGAGTGAGAAGTAGACACTCGACTTGGAAGATGGCTTCCTGGGGACTTGAGAGATCACTCCTTTGACACTGAAGATTGAAGAACAAAGTTGTGATCACCAGAACCTATACAAAGCATATATTCTTGTAATTTCAGCATGTCTGTGATAAGATTGGAGGTTGAGAGAGTAGAAAACCTGCATTGTATAGTATGACACTATTTTAAACAAGGTGGAAACTGAGCACCAACACTTAATGTTATCCCTTCACCTTCCAAAAGTAGGCACACAAACACATTCATACACATACATGAACACTCATATATGCATACTCAAGATGCACATATATACACATACACTGTTCATATACATAATGTGCATTCATACAAAAAGTAAACTGCACTCATTTATAAATAAAATAAATATCAATGCCATAAAAGATGATGAAATTTATATTTGTTTTGGCATGAGTTGGAAATGACCTTGGATGTGTGGACCTGTGGGTTTACTTTTATTGCTTCATCCTAGGTTGAGTTTTATGAAGTTAAGCATTGTAGAGTTTTATGAGGTTAAGCTTTGTAGACTCCAATTTTGTTCCAAAACATGTGCTTTCACGTAGGTTCTATCTCTGAGCCATGGAACATACGAAGTCATGCCTCTGTGAATCTCACATCTTCTATGAGGATGATAACTCTTTAAGTATTATGTTCAGATGGAATTTGATCATGTGTTGGGGCATTTTGATGCCCAAATGAAAAATTCTGCTTATTCCTGGAGAAGTAAGAAATATTTCATTTGCAGGCAGCCCACCTTCTATACCATTGCCTATATATCATGGGAACCTCACATGGAACAGTCTCAGATCAGTGCCAGCCATCTTCTCTCAAAAGGCCTGTACCTCAGAGGCTTCATTTACCTTGTCTGTGTTGACTGAATTAGAACTGCCTTCATAATATAATAGAAGCACTGACAGATGTTCATTCAAATTGCTTAATTTTAATTAACTCTAATTAATGGCTCATGTCTGATTTTTTTCTTATGCTATACTGAATATTTTAATTTGGGCATGAAATGTCTTTCAAAAAGTAAAAATGTAAGCTTGTATTCATAAATTTGATTACTTAACAAATTCTGTGTTACATCATCATCTGAGTACCCAAATTATGTATTAAAATTTAGGAAGCATTAATAGTTTGTCCACTTTAAACATTTTGGAAATATTTGAAAACAGTATAACCCCTATTTATCCATTTATATACCTACAGGCTGATACATATAAATAAAAATTCCAGTATCTATTTTTACCTATAGCAAAATGGCAATGTATGTGCTTATAGTGAATTCCCAAATTGAGCCAGGTATTATGGTAATTTGAGATATCTCTACCTCAGGACATTGTTAAAAAACTATTAAAATTATCTCATGATTCATATTTTATAGTGAATCAAGAATGTTTTCACTTTCTTTTATGTATTTCAGCTCAATTATAATATATGCTAATTAGGTTGTGTTCTTAGATTTCCTTCCTTAAAATATGAGAAAATTGAAAGTAATTTACTGTAGCTTTTCTTCCTTGTATTTGAAAATAAGTTTTTGACCTGAAATGCACTAAATTTTAACGTAATTTTTATTATTTATTTAAATGTTATGCATGAAATAAAATTTATGAAAAAGAAAAGCACTGTTTAGTAACTGATGTTTACTTAATAACTTTTAAATATTAGTTTCTTTTAGATAACATACATTTCCACCATGATTTGTTAGAAAGAATGCCCTGAATATTTAGTGTCATAGTAGATACAATAAGTGGACATTTTTACAGCTTGTCTGGGCAACAGGCATTTGTTATATGTCCTGGTGTAGCTAGGATCATCCTCTAAGTTCTGTCTGAATTCTTTTATGCCTATTTTGATCAAAAGGATGAAGATGATTGAATCTCCAACAATAAAATCACCTAGTTGAATTTCCAGTGCCAAAGACTCAGAAATTTATTCATCCCTTCATATTTTTTTCCAGGATGCAGCTTTCTGCTCCTTTCCCATTGTGCTGGCCATCCCTGATAACCCCACAGTCTGATACTTTATACCTCATTTTGGAATTATTTCTGGATTGCTATCACCTATCTTTACTAGCGAATATCAGCTTATTCCATATCCTCTGAAATTAGACTTTTTTTTTTAGTTGCAGAGTGCACTTATAGACAATCCATGAACCATCAAAAGTAGCCTCTGCCTCCTATTAGAAGTGTATTCAATGGAGCCTCTTCTTGACTAGAAGAGCTGATTGCTTGGATTGTGACACATATCTTGTTAAATGAGTAATTCAACATTTATGACAGGCTTTTCTATACTTTTAGGTGCTATAAATAACACAGCTGAATAGGTGAAGTTCAAAGTCAGATCCCTGGAAAAAAAGAGCCATTAAATCAGATGTGGTTGATTTATTTGGCCAGTAACTGTAAATCTCATAAAATTGCATGGCATGCCACAAGGTATAAAACAAGAGACAGTCCTAAATCTCTCTATTATCTACCCTCTTCTCAGAGCCATAACTTTATCCGTCCTATTTTTAAATAGAACTAGGGTTTCTAAATTCTCCTTTCTGTTCTCCAGAGAACACAGCTCTGCCATATGATATATATTCCCACCACTGTCTTCAATATATTCACACCATCTACACCTATTGGCATCTGAGCCCTAGCTCATGTACACATGATAGACATGTTAATTTTCCTCCCCTCTAACTTCCTCTCTCCCTCCTTTCTTTACTTCCTCTTCCCCCTACTTTCCTCTCCCTACCCACATATCTATCTCTCTCTGTCTGCACACAAACTTATGTCAATGCTAGAGATCATCATTGGGTAGTCATTTCACAGTACTGGTCATATTGACTATTTTTGGAGCCTTGACCTTGAACTCACTATATAGACATTGTTGGCCTTGAACTCATAGAGATCTGCCTGCTCTGCCTCTTGAGTACTGGAATGAAAGTTGTGTGTCACCACACTAAGCTAGACACCTTCATTTTTTGAGACAGACTCTCTAATTGGCATGTGGACTTAAGGATTTGAGTAGACTAACATACCTGAAAACCCTAGAGACTCACCTGTACTTGCCACCCTACTACTGTGACCACCACTTCCAATGTTTTGCCTAGGTGATAAAGCTTAAACTCCAGTCCTCATACTTACATGGCAAACACTTTATCAACTGTGTCCTCTTCTCCCAAGCATCTGTTTAAATATTTTCTGAGCCATTTCTAGTGGTAAAGAATTCACTTTTTTTAAGTTTCATACTTTACTAGTCAAAATTTTAGTAAATCCCACTTGTGACTCAAAACCTGTGCCTTTATTTATTTATTTTTATTGGTTTTTATAAGACTGGGAGTATTGTTTAAATAATCCTACAAGAGTATCTGTAGTCCCTCATGGAAAAAAGATTACTTGGCTTTTAATCAGGAATTCTTGTACATGTAATATCAACCTAAGAGCACAGTTTTCCAGGTGTGGCTATATAAGTCTCAATAATATACTTGCATTTTCTGTTAAACTAGCTCACCTGAACATAAGTATGCACTTTGGTGATATCTTTACAGGAAAATAAAGCTTCCTAAAGATATGTGTAAATCAAATCATAATTAAGTCTGGGCCAAGCAGATGCAAATTAATCATTCATTTGTAATTTAATGTATTTAGTGCTTTTAGATTATAGTTACAAATGATGTCTATCTGAGAAATCTAATATTTCATTGATATCTTAAATTATATTTAAACAGATTATGTTTAAGTTAAAAATAATTGGTTCTTCGGGTATTTTCATATATGAAAAATTTTATTACTTTCAAGGACCTTCTATAAAAATAACAAAGGGTCTGTAATTTTGTTTGTGTAATGCATGTATGGTTTATGAAATAATATGGACAACCATAATTGTATCCATTGTTGCCTATAAATCTAACAGGATAATCACTCTACCATTGTATGTCAAGTACACAGCTGAATAGTCCAAGGTCAAAGTTACAAGTCTGGTGTAAGAACTACTCAGTCACATGATGTTGATTTATATAGACAGTTACTGGAGATTGCATAAATCTTCCCATCTTTCCAACCACACTAGTTTGCAGTTTTATACAAAGACAGCCTAAGGAGTGCCTTAGAGCTTCCCACCCTCTGTCTCTTAATCTCTTGCAGCTGTGGCTTTCTTGATCAACACTTCTGTTTTAAACCTTTGCACCTGAAGTTTATTTTCAATACAAGTGACACTATTGAAATCCCACTACTCTTTGGTCTGGGGAGAAAGGATGATACTTTCCTCTGTCTTTAAGTCCTCCTTGATCAGTGTTACCTACTTCCTGACATCACCTTTTATTTTCATCTGTGCTTCTCCTGCCATGAACTTTTATCTGCATGTTCCCAACTCTTGCTTCCAACCCTCCCAATCCTTAATCTGTGACTTCAGCATCAACATAGTCAGTGCTTTCCTTGGATAGAGAATCCTTTTTCTGAGCTTTGCATGTCCCATGCTGTCACATTCCTCTAATTTGCAGTCAATGTCTCTGTTTTAGGAGTTTTGAATAGTCAATAGCATTATCAATTATTCAAATATGGTAGTCTTCCACAACATCATTTTATGTTTGTATTCTCTAATAAAAAAAATGATAGCTGATACTTGAACACATATGAAAGAATATTAAGCAAGTTTTGTGGCATTGTTCGCTTTCTACTTTATTTCTGTAAGTTGGGAAATCTTCCTCCTGTATATATCAAGGACATTTTATAGATTGCACTGTTAATGGGTTTCAGGAGAAATGAAATATGGTTTAAATGTAGAGTGAAATTGTATGATGAAGTTTTCTATTAGAACTGATTGGCAAAATCATTTTTATTAGCTTAGATAAATAGATATCCATGTACAGTGAAAGTGCTTAAAATTAACTCAAGGATTGGCAGATGCATCAAGAGAACATGAAATGCAAAAAGACACACCATTAGCAAGCACATTTTATTTTTTTCTTCCTTATTTTGTATTTATCAAAAAAACAGTAAAATGAATTTAAAATGAGCAAGCACATTTTATAAATGATAATGAAAGTCATGTTGATTTAGATACTATAAATGAATATTGACTGGAAATTTATTCCAACCCACCAAAATGGAATTATAAACAATATGATTCCATTAGTTTTGAGAAGTGAATGTTTTCTCCTATTTTATTTTATGCAAACCTATACTTTAAAAAATCACCTAGGAGACTTTATATTTAAAGGCTACATATTAGAAATTCTGTGTATGCTTTATATGGGATGAAATATGATAGTGTCAATTTTTAGCTTCCCATTACATATGATGGATGCCATTCTAAGAAAATTGCTTGTACAGCAAGTGTCAGAAGTAAGTCACATTTGTCTAAAACATCTATTTCACTAGGAAAATTTGGATTTTAGTTATATTCTAAATGTGTCTCAAGTACTTTAAAAGTAGAACTAAGTTATGTAAATAAAGAACTTTATACAGGAAAAACAGATTAGCTGTTTTTAATGTCACATAGCAGGAACAATAACAAGAGTAGTCACCCACATGCTTGAGCAGAGAAACAGGATGGAGAATTTTGAGATTTCTTCATTTTTTTTAACTTCATTTTTACTTTTAGAGGACTTTATGTAACTGCAAATAATTTTTTAAAATAATTTATGTGTTGTGTTAGAAGAACTTGTTTCCAACTGAATGTATTTATCAAGGAATGAGAATAGCATAGTCACTTTCCAAATTCAAATTATTTCCTTCCAGTAAGTAGTATTCATGTGTTGAATAGAGATGTGCTTTAAATTTTAAAGTGTCATTTGCATTTAGAGTGTTCAATTTTCAGTGAGTGTATTTCTATTTTTCTTCAGGTAAGGTGTTTGTAATCTCCATATCAGCTTAAGCTAGCACTAAACACATGACCAGAGCTCTGCTGCAATTGTGTAGGTGACTGAAAACAACAGGTGATACATTATGCTTTCCAAACTTCTTATATGAAGCTGTCATAATGGTCATAAAAGACAAAAAACAAGAAAAAACCCTTCCCTTTAGCGTATTCTGTAGCTTGTTTTTGCACATTGACTTGTGATAAGCTGTTCTTTCGCAGGGTTCATGGGATCTGCTCAGACCCATTTTCTCTCTACACCTCATCTGGGACATTCCTAAGCTCTTAAATCAGTGTTCAAAATTCACATATTTGTGCTGAAAAATGCTTTCCTAGTACAGGAATTTTATATGTACCATCCTCTCTGCCTGGCAAAGTGTTTGCCATAACTAATTACTCCATTTTATGTCTACTGAGTATTATCTACAGAATGCTCATTCCAGGCCATGTGTAAGAGAAATGCCAACCATTTTTTAAATCTATTTATTATGAATAAAGTCATATTTTTTATCTGAGTATATTCTTGTTCAAGCTCCCTTTTCCCTCCCACCCCTTCTATTTAGTATTGTCCCTATATTTTTTATCAGACACACTTTTTGCAATATGTTAACTTATTTTTGGTCTTTCTCATAAAATAACAAATATGGTCTATGATTGGTTGAAGTAGAAAATGTTCACCTAGAATAAATAATAATTTACCTATTGTGGAGTAGATGAAGCCTGCTCCCCTAGTCATTCCACATCCATATGCTCTATCCCCTCCTCATGGTCAAATGCAATATGTACATCTGGTTAGGAAGAGTAGCTAGATATTTAGATCAGATACTCAGGACCTTCCTTCTCTCCCTTCTATGAAGGAATAGCAACAGTCAACAAGCTCATCTCTAAATTACCTTTTGCAAGTAGGCACAGCTGACCTATAAATAATGGTGACAAGTTGGCTCAGTAGGTTATCTTGCATCACAATTTTCTACCTCCAAGATTATTACCAAATATGTTCACATACCAAATAATAAGTTATGCATCTAGTATTTAGTGTGGTGACAATATTACATACTGAGATCACAACTAAAACAAGTGACAAGGCTCTTTGTGTACTAGCATAGTTTATTATACCTCTTGTTCCAAGATGGAGTTTCTCTGTTGTCCCTTAATTAACTTTGTTTGTTTATATTTCAATTTATATTTTAAAAATATATGTGTAAAATCCCACATTTTATTTTTGGCTTATGCTGCTTAGGTACATATATCCACATGAGCCTATATATCCCTATAGACAAAGTCTTCTTTGATGCAGTATCTTCCATTTTCCTCTGACATTGCCCAAACACAACAGTGTCAATAGTTCTGTATGACATCCTGCTCTTCTTAGCAGTTGTCTTCCTTGATTTCACTTAACTTGTCTTTCTAACCTGGACATATTACAAGAATAGATATATAGACACATGCTGAGTTCACTTTCAAGTTTTGACAAGTCTGCTCCTTAGTGAACTGCTGGCTTCAAATTACATCAGGACAAAAGACACAGAATGATTCCTCATACTTATTTTTAAAAATTTTTAAACTTATTTCTCTAAATTTTGGAGATTACAATAAAACTTCAGTGACTGATATATCAGCTTTCAGTTTTACCCTGACTCCACTTAGTGTCTGCTCAGGCATGTTTCAGTTTCTATATGCTCTGAATAGTCACCTCCACCTGGGAGCATGTTCAGAACTTTCCATGATTTTGAGCATGTCACAGACGCATAAATAAAATAGCTGCTGAGTGTGTAGCTGAAACAAATTTTATCATTTTCTTTTGACTATATCCTACCATAATGTGTTTTTTTTTTTTCTTATAAACACTATACCCTTGATCTTCAGGGCCAAAAGGATTTTGGGAACAAGCATCTCCTCCCAGTCCCTAGCTGATAAAAGACTATACTTTGGCCCTGGATTTGGCAATACTCTGTAATTTTCTGGCCTTGATTACAACAATAATTATATTATTTTCCCTTGCTTTCCTGATTATACTTTTATTTTTAATTGCTGGTGATTGTGGCTAAAATCAGTTCCCTTTTAAAAGAGTCAAAGTGAAGTTGTTCTTTGTAAAGTATATTTTTCCTGGACAATAGTTAGCTGAGTTAATTTGGTTTTGCCCTTGGATGACATGGTGTTAGCTACTGACTGGTCTTCATGATTTCTAGAGCTGTTATGTTGTTATATTACAAAAAAATACTAAACTGTACTTTTTATTTTATTCTGTTTATTTTTAAATTGCCAAAAATCTTCATTAAGCTTGTTTATTAAGAAACATTTCTAGAAGACTAAAAACCCCTCAGTGGCTGCACTGGTAACCCTCAGGTCTCCTTTTTTAAGATCTTTCATTAGGCCTTTCTATGTACATCCTAGCCTTCCCTTTCTATCTCCATTTTTACTCCTTCTAAATATGTTTTATTCAAATAACAATTTATGGATTATTAACAAAGTGGAAGAGCACAGCTGATTTTTTTCTGTATAAACTTCAGTTAACCACACAGCTGTTGACACAAGTTGTGTAGACTCTACTTTGTTAAAAACTAAATATTAGCTTTCCAGTTTAAAAGCTGTTCCAAATGTCATTTTAATTTGAGAAAGGGAGGGAAGGAATCTAGAATAAGCTCTGATCTCAGATGGCCCCTGGTATTTCTTGAGGTCATATTTCTCTTTTACTTTCACGTGGAAATCACATTGCTTTCACCTAATAGGCTTTGCTACATAGTGGTCCTTTAAAAGTCCTTGAACTTTTATTTGATTTTCTGTGTATGGTTTTAGAAATAACATTATTTAAAAAATTATATTTTAATAAAGATGCATTTGGATGATACATGGTTCAGACATTGGACTCACACCTTATTAAAATTTGTATGTCCTCTATATAATTCATTTTGGTACAAACACAGCGGGTTTGGTAAGTAGAGACTACACCTTTCTTTCACTCATGTGTCCTCCTGGAATAAGAGCAGTGCATTCTGGAACAGGTTTATCTAAATGTACTGAAATAAGTATTCAGTGTATGAGCCCAGAAACCTAATATGCAGATATTAGCTGGTGACAGTTTATGACTGTTTCTACAAACAGTGTTTTATACTTGTGATTATTAAAGAGATTTTTAAGGGATGATAGGAAATCTAGTCATGTACTCTGGATTTCAGGATCTCATCATAAATTCCAGAACCACCTTCATGTTTTCACCCCTCCCAATTGTCAGCTGCAAAGTGATCCTCTCTGTCTTTGTTTTAGCAACATAGAGATAAATAGCTATATGATTGTACAAAACCTCATTAAAATCACAAGACTGAGAGTTTAGGTTTCTATTAGATAATTAGATAATTGAATACTCACTCATCTTTAACCAGCAGATGTGTTCTGGAGTTTATTCCAAAAGCAAATGAGCAGCACAGGACCTAGTCCTCAGTACAGCATCTGTAAATTCTAAGCAAGAATTGCTATCATCAGGTTTCACTAGCATCAGCCGTTTCTTGACTGCACCTCTGTAAATACTGAAAGTCTTCATTCCTCAGCTGTGATGAAATCATGATACTGAGTCAGTCTGTGTCTGTGCTAAAAATGTTTGGAAGATACCTTAAAATAACCAAATGGCTTATCACCATAGTGTGTGTGTGTGTGTGTGTGTGTATGTGTAACTAGGATTCATTTTATAAATGTTTGAGTGTATCTGGAAGTGTTTTTGTTGTTGTGCTTTCTGTTTGTTTTTTATTTGTTTGTGGGTTTTGCATGTTGTATGCAACTGCAAAGACTGTTCAAAAATGGAATTAAACCAATGGAAAGACTTTATTAGCTAGCTAGTGACTATATTGGGTGATCAGAATCCCAGTGTAACACCAAACCTTTTTCTGGGTGGGCCTTAAGTATATGTGTGCACGCACGCATGCATGTATGCACACACACACACATACACACACACACACACACACACACTCAAACACACACACACACACACAGAAAAACACCAAACAAATTCTAAGTTGACATATTTTAGTTAACAAGAACAGTTAGCTAGAAGTGAAACTACAGAAGCACAAAAATCAAGGTTAGTTAAGAGACTTTCCATGACTATGAACATTAATGAATGAAGTCTTCATTATTGTTTTGGCTAGTGGTGCTGTGTATGTGCTGAGTTTTGTGGTCTGAATGGTATTTTTAACATGGAGTCAGTGTGCTAAGCTTTGGGGCCTACTAGTGCCCTGGAACTTACTACAATAAAAATAATTAAAACAGTTTAAACAAATTGAGGGAGGGTGATTTATATGTCTGGGTAAGCTTGGTACAAGCCTAAAGTTGCATTTAATGAGCATCAGGGAAAGAACTGAAGAAGCAGATCGTGGTGAATAGATCTGTGTCTGTCAATTCGGGTGATTCATGTGATGATGATATTAATAGCTTAAGGATGCTAGAGATAGTTGTGGTCACAGATTTTGAGTTTACTAATGTATTTAGTAGCCATTGAATTTTTGAGAAGCTGACAATATTTCAAGCAGGGAACTGGAGAGATAAATCAGTGGGGAAGGGCACTGCCTCACCAATTCAAGGCCCAAGTTGAGGTCCTCATCACTCATGGATAAAGCCAGGTGTAGCCACATATGTATAGAAATAGGAGGCTTGCTGTGTTTTGCTACAGGAGTCAGGAAGACATCCTGTCTCCATGGCACAAGGTCAAAGTAGATAAAACATGGACACATGGACAATGCAGTCCTGCACTCACACACCTAGATATAATATATATCTTAGAAAATATTTTATTAGTACTTTTAAAAAATCTAGATTGAGAAATGAGATATTGCTTAAATATAGTAGCATATTTTCCAGACAATATAACATGAGCAAATAAAGTAAAATAAAGTAACACTGAAGATGACAGAAATTGGACATTCAGAAAACCAAGATACTATGAGTAATTGAATATGAGAGGACAATGTGGAGGAAAAAAGGGATCCTTAGAAGAGATAATGACCAGAAATTACCAAAAAGTGTTTACTTTTAATGGTCTTAGCCAAAACACTGTATTTATTATGTATATGATTTTTTTCCTCTATTACATTGAAAACAGGTGTTGAACAAGGTCAATCCACTTTTTTTATTTTGCTAAAGGCTACTGTTAACAAATTATTTCATTTTCCAATTCAGAAAAGGAAAAAAATTGTAATTGCTGAAGGGTGGCTATCTTGAGTGACTTTAGGAAAAACTCAGGCCATTAAAAGAGATGTTTAAAATACCAGCAGGTGTTAACAGCAAGACAACTACTAATTTATAGTCTGCTTTGTCCCTATACTGGTGTAGTAAATAGAGCATACATTTTTATTGCTACATGTTTTCAGGGTCAAACTGATATTTTAGTATTTCTATGAATAAATATTCTGCTCATCTAAGATGAAGGCCATTTTTCTAAGAGAGAACTAGGACTACAGCTTACTGAGATCCATTAAGGGACCACCAATACTCATGGAATCCTTGGGGCATAGTCTATGACAACCCCTCTCCAGATTCCTTAAAATATATTGTCTGTGTTGAGAAGCTATTACATCTTAAGGACATTTGGCAGTGAATCTCTAATTGAGGAGGCAATGAGTTTATAAATTTGCTCCAGTAATTTAAGCATTTGATTTTTGAGACCCTAATGAAAAAGACTGAAAACTGTAAGAAGTTATCAAAAATAAATAGAACAGAAGATGTAAGTGTGAAGAGGACATAAATTAAGTATACATAAAAGAGTTTTGTAGGAGAAATAATCCATTTAAAAATGTGCTCTTGGATGGTGGATGATTTGATAGAATAGATTGATGGTCACATGGAAGAAGAAAAAACAACATTGTGCTTATAACACAGGTAGAGAATGCATATGTGGCTTTGGATGTCAGAAGAGCAATGACAAGTAGGATTTTCGGCATAGTGTTTAAACCTGAAAGTTGTTGGGAGACCATCAGGAACTGTTTTATTCTCAGTATAGTTTGTCTACCATCATGGGTTAGATAGTCTGTTTTGACGGATTGACGTAAGTAAAAAATCTCCCTTAGGAATTTTCTTGTTCAATTCTTGCTGACACAAGTGATATTATCACATAGTCCACAGTGGTGCCAACAGGAGATAGAGAAAAGCTGTGCAAAATTAAAGGCTTTTCAGAGGCCTTCAGATATGCCACCTGTGAACACCCACACCCACATTCATTTCCGAACAAAAATACATATATGTGCATAAATAATAAAATAATTCTTAATATTTTGATAGATATAAAATAGCAAATTAAAATACACCTAAGCTTAAATTACACCAAATCAAATTGGAAAAAAATAAAATTACCTTTATATTCTGTACTGACCACATCAAGTCACATGTCAATCCAGACTCAGGTCAAAGGATATTGAGCCTCATAAAATGAGAATCTATAAAATCACATTACAAAGGAGATGAGACCACATGTGATTGAAAGATGACTGTCATTTTTTTTTCATTTGCCACATCAGAAAAAATTACATAAAATTTTAGTGGCATGAACCTTCTGGTAGATTAGTAACTTTGGAGCAAATCAAAACCTCCATTGTCTACATGGAATTACTATGCTCCACAGAGGTAAGTGATACTAAATTTGCAAAGCAAAAACTACTTTTGAAGGAACTTTGTTATATTGATTAACATATTCTGATTTGAATGAAGTAATTTTTTTGTGATTTGTGAGCTCTTTAGGGTAAATGTACATATTCACTTGTCTAACATTCATTTTTTAAGAAACATTCAGAGTGGTCATCCTTTGCCTTTATTCTTCATTATAATTTTGAAGTGCTTAAAATAGTTTATTATTTCACAAATTTTTTTCCAAGTTCTTCAAATCTATGTTAATTTAAAATTTTATGGATCTTAATTTTTATTCCAAAATATTATACTTATATGAATAACTTGTCTTAAAATGTATGTGATTTTTGCACATATTAGTTGAACTTATTAGTTTTTATTTATTTTGAATAAAATCTCATTTTTTATCCATGTATCTTCTTGTTCAAACTCCCTACCACCTGATGATCCTCTAAGTCACTCTCTCTTCTCCCTATGTCTTTACCTTAAACAAAAATAATAAGGGTGTAGAAGAAGTTGGAATGTAGATTAAGCAAGATTTATCAGATAAATGCTTAAGTATTCATATCATTGGTGAACACAGGAAGGTGACAAGTTAATTTTTACGTCATTGAAAAAATGTTAGAGAAGACAGAGATGTTGTGGAATATTTATCATTAATGATCAGTAGTCAAGGGAGCTTCAGCAAGAAAGAGACAAGCAATATCTTCAGAGTAAGCAGAAAATGAAGTTGTTAGAGGGGAGTTAATAACCTGGAGTAATAGCTGGAACTCAGAACTGTCTGACATCACAGAGTGAACGCATCAAGCAAAATAAGAACTGACTGTGTTAAGAATGCAATGTGTTGGGATTTTGATGGCCAGTGCATTGAATCTGTAGATTGCTTTTGGTAGAATTGTCATTTTTACTATGTTGATCCTACCTATCCAGGAACATGGGAGAGCTTTCCATTTTCTGATATTCTCTTCAATTTCTTTCTTCAGTGATTTGCAATTTTTGTCAAATAGGTCTGTTACTTCTTTGGTTATAGTTACTCCTAGGTATTAAATACTATTTGCTGCTATAATGAAGGGTAATGTTTCCCTTATTTCTTTTTCAGCTCTTTTATCTTTAGTGTATAGAAGGGATACTGATTTCTTTGAGTTAATCTTGTATCCTGTTTATCAGCTGTAGCCATTCCTTAGAAGAATTTTGTGGGTCACTTATGTATACAATCATATCATCTGGAAATAGAGATAGCTTCAGTTCTTCTTTTCCAATTTGTATCCCCTTAATCTCCTTTCGTTCTCTTATTGCTTTAGCTAAAACTTTGAGAACTATATTGAATAGATAAAGGGATACAATACTCAATTTCATTTGGAATAACAGGAAAGCCAGGATTGCCAAAACAATTTTACTCAACAAAAGAACCGCAGGAGGTATCACCATCCCAGGCTTCAAGTTTTGCTATAGGGCTACAGTAATAAAAACAGCCTGGTACTGGCATAAAAACAGACTTGTGGATCAATGGAATAGAATTGAGGATTCAGACATTAACCAAAAAACCTATGAACACCTGATCTTTGACAAAGAGGCCCAAAATATTCAATGGAAAAAAGATAGTATATTTTAACAAATGGTGTTGGCATAGCTGGATGAAAGTGTGTAGAAAAATGCAAATAAATCCGAGCCTGTCACCCTGCACAAAACTCAAATCCAAGTGGATTAAAGACCTCAACATAAACCCAGCAACTTTAAACTTGATAGAAAAGAAAGTGGGAAATACACTCCTATGAATTGGCACAGGTGACCACTTCCAAATTATAACACCAGTGGCACAGACACTAAGACCAACAATCAATAAGTGGGATCTCCTGAAGCTAAGAAGCTTCTGTAAAGACAAGGACACTGTCAATAGGACAAAATGACAGCCTACAGAATGGGAAAAGATTTTCACCAACCCTACAAGTGATAGAGGACTGATCTCTAAGATATATAAAGAACTCAAGAATCTAGAGCCCAAAATCTTGAATAACCCAATCAAAAAATGAGGTTCAGATCTAAAAAGGGAATTCTCAGCAGAAGAATTAAAAATAGCTGAAAGGCACCTGAAAAAGTGCTCATCATGTATAGCCATCAGAGAAATGCAAATCAAAACAACTTTGAGATACCATCTGACACCTATTAGATTGGCTAAGATAAAAGACACAGAGGACAGCCTATGCTGGAGAGGATGTGGTCAAGGGGAACACTCCTCCATTGTTGGTGGGAGTGTAAGCTTGTTCAGCCACTTTGAAATGCAGTATGACATTTTCTCAGAAAATTGAGAGTTAATCTCCCAAGGACCCAGCAATACTACTTCTGGGTGTATACCCTAAAGATGCACAGTCACACTCTAAAGGTATCATTAGCTCAACTATGTTCATAGCAGCATTATTTGTAATAGCAAGAACCTGGAAACAACCTAGATGTCCCTCAACTGAAGAATGGATTAACAAACTGTGGTACATCTACACAATGGAGTACTACTCAGCAGTAAGAAAAATGATATCCTAAAATTTGCAGGCACATGAATGGATTTGGAGAATATCCTCCTGAGTGAGGTATCACAAACTCAGAAAGATAAGCAGGGGATGTACTCACTCATTAGTGGTCTCTAAACAAACAAAGAAGACAAAAGCCAGGCATGCCCAAGCTGCAATCCACAATCACTGAACAGCTTGGGATCAGAAACACCCTGGACTGACACCTTGGATCTTACTCCCCCTAGAGGAACATCTGACTCACTCTTGAGGGAGGGGTGAGAAAACTACATCAGCCAGGAGTGGAGACTGAACTAAGCAATATTGGGGCAGTGTGACCATGGGACTGCCTGCAGCCTTCCCAGGGATGGGATGGCGATTTGTGGAGAAGAAAGAATGACCTGATGTGGTGGGAGAGGGTAGGGACTTTGGATAAGGATATACAAGGTTAGAAAATGTGACTTCTTTTATAATAATAATAATAATAATAATAATAATAATAATAATAATGATAAAAGGAAAAAAAAGTGCAATGTGGACCAAAGCAGAGGAACAGTGGTCACTGCCATAGCCAATTCTCCATTCTGTACCAAGAGCGTTTTATGTATAAACATATGTGTGTGTATGTATATGTGTCTGTGTGTGTGTGTGTGTAAATATGTTCTACATATTGGGCTTTTCTTCTCATTTACAAGTTGCTTAATATTCAATAAAAGCTTTTTCTGTTTCTCATGCACATGATGAGAATACTGATGGTTTGCTCTTAAGTACTCACCTCCAGTGGCTCTTATGAGAAGACGGTGAGCCTGGATGGCTGCTCCTCTTGCATTTCAATGGGTATCAAATCACCTCAATATCTAATGGCTTCAATAAGCACACTCTTATTTGTTCACAAATCTGCCACATCACAAGGAAACGGACACACATTTTTGATTTATTCAATTTCTGCTGTAGTGTTAAAAAGGATAGGAAAGACCATTTGAAAGTCTCTTTATCATATGTCTGCAGTTAATGAAGGTTTTCAGCAGAAAACTTATCTAGATTGTCAGCGACAAGAAGCAGGATTTAGGAAGGATCTCAGTGTTGAGCAAGTATGCACCCAGCTCCAGATTCAATTCACGTTTCAAAATTGATGTGCATAGAGCACCCTGTCATCTTTGGCATCCTCACTGAGTGAAAATGAGGTCATGACTACTAGGTACTAGGTATGACTGAGGAGTAGGTTTTTATTGTAGAATACAGCCAGAGGCAGCTTGACGAGGCCAGAGAAGGAGAAAAAGTAGTAGACTAGATATAGCCAGTAGTATGAACCAGACTATAAAGGCAGAGAAAGGAGGGGAGAGCAAAAGAAGAGAAGAATAGAGAAACATAGAAAATAGAAGAGGAGAGAAGAGAAGTGAAAAGGAACAAAAAGAGCTGAAAACCAAGAGCACAAGAGCTATAATGGCTGATTTATTTTAAAAAGAGAAGCCAGATGAAGAAAAGCAAAGCTCAAGACCTGGGGGAGATTTAGGGTAGTGAGTGGGTAAGGATTAGAAGTACTGAGAGAAGCCAGAATTCTATACCAGGTACTTGCTATACTGTGAGAGGCTGGAAACCATTTCTCTGCTTTGATATGCTAATAGGCACCTTAGTAGCCATTTGTCCTGAGTTCCTTAGGAAGCTGACTCTCACATATGACAGCTAATGAGCTACAATATGTATGATAAGATTGAGCCAGGTGGAGGTGATACCAACTTTTTATCACCTAGTTCAAAAGCTAGTGCAACATTTCAATAACATGACCTATGTTGAGGCACCCATGGTGCTCATGGACTCCCAAAGGAAGCTGAAAGACACTGTGCTTTCTTTGAAGGAGAATCAATTTTTAGAAAAAAGATGAATATTAGAAAAGCCATGTTTTAAACACACTGTTTGCCATAAGTATACAAAGGGCTTTTTATGCAATACAAAATATATGCAAAGGCCAAGGGCTTGGTGGTAAAATGTTTAAGAAATGCTGGTTGTGATTCCCAGCATCCAGCCAGCATGTAAAAGTCCTTCCAGCAGGCCACTTCATCATTGCTCTTACCCATTGGTCTCTTTAATCTACAAGACCCATTTCACTGCCCAAACTCTTCGAGACCCATCATCTTCCCCTTGTCCAACCAAATTACCCACAGCATCAACAGCCCCTAGAGGCACAAACACCACCTGCACCAATTGAAAGAAGAGTTAAATGACTGGTGTCCCAAATAAACTGCCCCAATTGCTAAACCCTAAGCCCCAGGGCACATTAAATGGTCCTCTCCATCCCACCTTAACTTCAGTGGAGGACTAGTGGGTAGAGTTCTGTAGGCAGGCTGCTCCACAAACTTTCTACCATCCACTGGACTCTGTAAACCCATTGTGCAGTTTGGACCCACCATCCTAACCCTGTCAAACTATATCCTACCACATCAGCGGCTTCAAAAGTCATAAGTTGCACCTACACCTGTTGGAAGAATAGATTCTATGGCAAAGACACAACTCACACCAGTTGTTAGAACAGACCTCATAGGCACAAGTAAAGCCCATACCAAGCAGGAGAACTGAATGATACATTGCATTTAGTCACAGAAACCCCAACAAATGTTACCTGAGATGACCCTATTCAACCTGACAACGAGACAGTCAGCTAACCCTTGACGATTTAGGCCAAAAAGACTATTGGAAACAAACAATAAAGGAACAAAAGACTCATCCAACAAAGACATCAATAGAGTCACACCTGTACCTAAATCAACAACATAAAGAGCAATATGGCACCACCAGCATTCAGTAGTTTCACAACAGCAAACCCTGAACATCCCAGTACGGATGAAGTGGAAGCAAACAGTCCTCAAAGTAACTTAATGCATAAGATAGAGGCCCTTAAAGAGGAAATAAAAAATTCCCTTTAGAAAATTGAGAAAAAGACAAATAAAAATAGGAAAAAAGATCACTAAATCCCTTAATGGAAGTCAAAAAAATTCAAACAGATGAAGGAAACAGTTCAAGACATAAAAATTAAAAGAGTCAATACAAAAAAACATAAACCAAAGGAATTCTAGAAATGGAAAATATGGGTAAATAAACAGAAACTACCGATGCAAGCACAACCAACAGAATAAAAGACATGGATAGACACTCTCAGGCACTGAGAATATGAAAGAGAAAATAAAAGGTTAAATTCAACAACTTTTTAACACAAAACATTTAGGAAATCTGGGACTTTATCTAAAGACCAAATATAAGTATAATAGACAGAGAGGAAGAAGAAGAATTCCAGCTCAAAAGCACAGAAAGCATATTCAACAAAATCACAGGAAAAAAAAAATCCTTTCCCTAAAGAAGTACATACTCATGAAAATACAAGAAGATTGAAGAACTCCCAATAGACTAGATGAAAAACATGTCCCCTTACCATATAATTAGCAAATCAGTAAGCATACATAATAAAGAAAGACTATTAAGAGCTGCAGAGAAAAAAGTCCAAGTAACATGTAAAGGCAGAGCTATCAGAATAATACCTAAATTCTCACTGAAGTCTCAGAAAGGTCCTGGACAGATATTTTGCAGACACTAGGTTACCATGGATGTCATCCCAGACTACTATATCTAGCAAAATGTTCAACCACTGTAGATGGAAAAAAAAACCAAGAAATTTCATGGTAAAACTAGATTTAAACAATGCTTATTCATAAATTCATTCTTATAGATACTACTGGGAAAAATCTTCAACCCAAGAAACTTTCATGTACTCACAAAAACATAGTTAATAGATAACCACAAACCTGCAAATACCAAAGAAGGAAAACACATACACACAACCACCACCACCAAAACAAAACGAAAAAAAAAAAAAGAATTAACAATCACTGGTCATTAATATCCCTTGATATTAATGTATTCAATTCACCTATAAAAAGAAACAGGGTAACAGAATGGATATGAAAACAGAATTTATCCTCTGCTACATATAAGAAGCATACCTCAACTACAAAGACAGTCCTTATCTCAGAGAAAAGGGCTGGGAAAAATTTTAAAATCAAATGGACCTAAAAAGCAAGTTGGTGTAGCTATCTAATATCTAATAAAATAGACTTTAAACTAAATTAATCAGAAAAATGTAGAAGAAAATTTCCTATTCATCACAGGAAAAAATCTATCAGGATAAAGTCTCAATTCTGAACATTTATGCCCTCAATACAAGGGAAGCCATATTTATAAAAGAAATATTACTAAAGCTGAAATATCACATCAAATTCCACTCACTAAGAGTGGGAGACTTCAATACCCCATTCTCACAAATGGACTGGTCGCCCAGACAGAAACTTAACAGATAAAAGAACTAATAGATGTTATGACTGAAATGGACTTGACAGACATCTGTTGAACATTTCACTCAAACACAAAAGAATATACCTTTTTCTCAGCACCCCAAGAAACTTTATCTAAAATTGAGTATGTACTCTGTCATAAAGCAAACCTCAAAAGATAAAAACAAGGAATAACTACCTGTATCCTATCAGATCATTATGGGTGAAAGTTAGAATTCACCAACAACACAAACTACAGAAAGCCCATAAATTCATGAAAATGAACAATGTTCAACTGAATGACCACTGGGTCACACATTACATTTTCCTAAATATAACTTCAGTATCACAGACACTTAGAGCAACAATTAATAAATGGGCTGCATCTGTAAGGCAAAGGACATGGTAAATAAGACAAAATGGCAGCCTACATAATGGGAAAAAAATCTTCACCAATACTATATATTACATATAAAGAAGTGTTTAATATCCTTACATACTAAGAGAACGCAAATCAAAATGACTCTGAGATACTGTATTACACTTTTCAGAATGAATCAGATTAAAACCACTAATGTCAGCCTATACTGGAGAAGATGTGGTACAAGGGGAACCTTCCTCCACTGATGGTGAGAGTGCAAAGTTGTATAGCAAGTTTAAAGATTAGAATAGTGCTTTCTCAAAAAATAGAGAATCAAACTACTTCAAGACACAGCAATGCCACTATTGGGCCAAAGGAGGTACAAGCTTACCAAAAGACCCTTGCTCAACTATGTGAATAGCAGCATTATTTGTAATAGCTAAAACCTTGAAACAACCTAGATGTCCTTCAACCAAAGAATAGAGAAAAAATATGACACATTTACAGAATGGAGTATTATTCTGGGATGAAAAACAATAACATTATGAAATTTGCAGGCAAATGGATAGAACTAAGGAATATCATTCTGAGTGATGTAACCTAGACCCAGAAAAATAAACATGCTAAGAACTCACTCATAAGTGAATATTAGATATAAAATAAAGGATAATCAGTCTATAATCCACAGCCCCAGAAAAGCTAGACAATATGGATAACCCTAAGTGGGACCCAGGGATCATCCTGGGAAGGGTAAATACATGAGATCTCCTGAATAAACTGGGAGTGAGGGAAGGAATGGGGCATGAGAACATGAAGGAAGAGATGATTGAGCTGGAATAGGGATGAGTGAGAGAACAATAAGAGATATCTTGATAGAGGGACACAATATGGTGTTATGGAGAAACTTGGTGCCAAGGAAACTTTCAGCAATCCACAAGGATAACCACAACTATGACTCCTAGCAAGAGTAGAGAGGTTGCCTAAACTGTCGTCTCTTGTAATAAGATTAGTGACTACCCTAATTGTCATCATAGAACCTTCATGATGGAAGTAGATACAGAGATCCACAACCAAGCATCAGACCAAGAAACTTCATACTACAGAGCTCTAGGAGTCCAGCTGAAGAAAGCAGTAGGGGTATATGAGTAAGCAATGAGGGGTTCAAGATCATGATGAGGAAACACACAGAGCTAAGCTCTTGGAAGCTCATGAACTCTAGATTTTCAGCTAGGGAGTCTACAGGGTACCATCAAAGATCCTCTGCATATGGGAGATAGATTGTTACCTTGGTCTCTTTGTGGGGCACCTAGCACTGGGACCAAGATATGTCCCTGGCACATCAGGTGGCTTTTTAGAACCTATTCCCTATGGTGGGATGCTTTGTTCAACTTTGATGCAGCAGAGAAGAGCTTGTTTCTGCCTCAACTTGATATACCATGCTTTGTCAATTCCCTTGGGAGGCCTTCCCCTCTCTGAATGCAGATGGAGGAGAAGTGGATGGAGGAAGGTAGAAGAAAGGTAGGTGGAGGGAATGAGAGCAGAAGGGGGCAAACCATGCCTGGTATGCAAAATGCAAATAATTATATTAGTAAAAAAATGCTAGTTATTGTGACTATGAACATGTTTCTTATTATTTTCCCATAAAGGTCTTTAGTGTTGGTAAATGAGGGCATATTTTTGTGTCCTTGGACTATAATTACAAGGGCAAATAAAATAGCCTAATAGTTAAACTTTCCTTAATAGCTGTGTTTAAAATTCTGAGTATAAAGTTAAAAGCCTTTTATGTTTTTATGTGGGGTGGCTTAATGGATTCAGTAAAAAATCAACTGTGTACTCAGAATCATCCTGTCAAGGAGCAGATGGATTTATAGGACTTTAAATTTCTTCTCTTCCATTCTTATACATTCATTTAAATGCCAAAAAATTCTTACACTGTTTTGTTAATAATCCAGAAATGAAGACAATCACTTGATATCAAATAGTAGATTTTATGTTTCTCCAGGACAAAAGAACTCTAATTAATGTACAAACTCACTGAGTTCCACACATTGGAATTGACTCAGGAGATAGCAGGCATTACATAGCTGTGGTTCTGATTAATGAAGCACTTTTGGCAGCAAAAGCAGAGTAATATTTAAAGGATTTCGGATCATGGTTATTATCATCTCTATACACAACAGTCAAAAGAGGATGTAATAAATAGATGTTTAAGAATGCCTAAAACAAATTCTAGTAAATTCTAGTACTAGCCAATAAAAAAATGCTACAAAAATTGGTTTTCAGGGTACTTTTTTGAAGATGTACTACTGATTTTGAAATTATAATTACTTCACTTTCTCCTTTTCTTTCTTCTCTCCAATCCCTTTTATGGCCCACTTCTGGCTATATCTTAAATTTTGACCTCGTTTTTTTAATAAGTGTTATTAAATATACATCACACATACATACACTAACACATTACTCATATATAACACACTCACATACACACAACACAAAAACATAAACAGAAAACACATACATATATAGTCCTTGCTGTAAAAGGTTTCTGACCCCATCTAGGCCAGAGGTTGGACGTGCCTATGGCAGCCTTTTCCCCACAAAGATGACTCAGACACTTATATTAATTTTATATTGTTTGGCTTATGTGTCATTCACATTATTAGATAGCTCTTTAATCTTAATTCAACCCATTTTCATTAATCTACCTGCCATATGATCATGGCCTATGGCCGTACCTGCAGTCCTACATGTTTCTTCTTTGGTGGTTGGATGGAGTTTGACTTAATGTCACCCTCCTTCTTCCCGTCTCTCCTCTGACTCCTCCACCTACTTCTATGATGCTCCACATAGGACAAAACAGCTATTTTATTACAAAATGACATTCACTGCATACAGAGAACAGTCCTGCCACACTTCCTCTTTTCTGTCTAATCAAAAGGAAAGTTGCAATTTCAACAAAGTAAAATTACATATAACTAAACAGCTATCACAAGAATTACAGTTATAATTAGTCTATTTGTAATTAACAAAATTAAAGAAAATATTCTATTGTCTAACTTTTCCTGTGAGTCTAGAGTTTCCTATCTAATATACCTTTTTTTTAAATAAATAAGAAAAACTCTACCTATAGTTCTCAAATCTTCAACTACATCAAAGACCACAGAAGAATATAATATTATCAAAATAAACAAGAAGTACAAGCAACTTCCAAATTCTCGAAATGACAGAAATGATATCTGTCTGCCTGGACAGTCACCCAAAGTTCCTTTGTAACATTGGGGCATCCATCTTCAGCCTAAAGGCCCAGAGTCCCTGGCATACCTTTCAGTGATGCAGAAAATCTGGCATAATCCATCAGTCATTTCTCCTTGTGTCTGAGGAATGCCTGGCAATCTTTTCTGCAGAGCAGCAACCTGAAGGTCCATCTTGACTTATTCTACCAAAGTTCAGAGGTCATTTTCCTAAGGAACCTGCATGTTCAGTTTATACAGCATAGCATCAAGTAGTCAATACAAGAACAGTTTCTTATCCAGTGGCTACCTGTTGCCGCAGAGGAAATTCCACAAAATGATTCGTCAGTGTCCATCATTCTCTTGAAATACATTGGTGCTGCCAGAAGCAAACCTGTCTCAATGTCCAGAAAAGTCTAAGTTCTTGAAATATTTTAAATGCCATATTCTGTAGGCCTTTGAAGTGTTTGAAGGCTACCTATCTAATCAAAATATATCTTTATATACCTACAAAAACCTAACTAGCATGACTATAAGTTTGGTTATCATAGATGGCTATTAATCTGAATTTCTAAATTATGTATTACAATTTTAAATGAGTTACATAAACATCATACCTTTATCAAGAGTAGAAAAATACATACAGCATAATAAAATTAACCTTAAGCTTTTGTCAATAAACCACAACTCATCTATCTTTTTTAATCATTCCTATATCATATTCTTCCTCCTCCCCCCTTTTTTTTTAAAAAAAAGATTAACTATGACCATTAACCATTTATAATGAAGACAATGAAAGGACTTACAAATACAAAGAGTGATTCTAGAAGATTCAGAATTCCACACGGGAATGATTAGCTTTCTCCCAGAGAGATAGGGAACAAAACAGGCCAGTAGTCTGTCTACCCTGGCTCTATCCCACCTGGCCACATAGCAACATAACCTAATGTCTTCTGAAGTCATTAGGTTATGCCGAGATCACAAGAACTTCCCTATATGAAGCCAGCATTCTCCTACAACTCCTAAATATATAAATACAATTGTCTCAATTCATATATTATTACTTGTATGCATATAGCTTCAGGGCTAACTACTTTTTAACATTTGTATTTAACTCATGCATGAGCATCCAGCTGTAGTTCAGAGTTCTGAAGGAATTACAATATTAAAAGAAACCTTGGAGAAATAAGAGGCTATATTGAGGGGAGAGGAGTTGATTTTTTAAATCCAAAATTGTGGGAGCCCACAAAGATTCCAGCCTGTGGTTTTGTTTCATTTTGACTCAAAGTCAGAGAACCCAAGCTTGTTTTGCCTTGCAATGTTGCTTAATAGAGTGTTGGCCAAAGGTGTGTTTACCAGGAGCCTTGCTCCACAAGGGTAGATAATGAAATGTTTTTCTGTAAGATGAAATTACTGGAAGTTTTGCAAATTAAGAAATGTGTTTATGCTTGTCTGCATTTTGAACCATGGTGTTATTGAGATGAGGAGGTCCTGCCCTTCCCTGCTTTGAGTATAAAAATACTCTGAGGAATAAACTTGGCATTGATTGACAGACCTCCTGACACTAATTTTTCTGTCTCCCTCTAATTCTTGCTATCTCTGATAGTTTTCAGTTCCCACACTCCTTATACCAAGTATCATTCAATAGTTAGGTGCGACCCAGCACAAAATAATTTGTTTTCTGCAAGCAAATCTGAATCTTCAAATTGGAATAGACTTCAGGTTAACATTGGTTAACATTTAAAATGACCTTTATTATTTTGCCATTTCTGGTTCAGCTTTTTGTCACCCCTCATTAGAGAGTAGAGTTTCCTTACTTGCTTTATCCTATTCCAGAGCTAGAAAATTTGTTGTGATACGTCCTTCAATTCAATCCAGAGGAATAGATGCTCTGATAAAAAGTGACTTAGAATCTTGTCATACAGCAAATTCTTTGCATTAACTTACACATTATTCCGAAAATAGTTTCTGTGAAAAAATTTTATAAATTTCAGATTACTAAAAGATCTGTCCCACTTAGCACAGATGTATCATACTGTAAACTTTAGTTTGTCAGGGAAAAAAAAGAGCATTTACTTAGCATATGTGGGTAGCATTTCACTTCTTAATTTCTGGCACTATTTCCATTCTTATCACCCACTCCTTCACTAGGGTTTACCCTCTTTATTTTCCATACTTGAAAGTGAGTTGGGACGCAGTCATTTATTCCAATTACACATCTCATAATGAAACATACCAGTTTAACATAGCCCCAAAAAATCAAGGATTTGGGACTTTCTCTTCTACACAAGAATACAAACTATCAAAACAAGATTTTCCAGTTGACTCCTGTTTTGTTTCTATACATCAGATTCCTGGCATCTTTAACAAAAAAAAGCACTCATTGCCATTCTGATTGTGGTCACTTTTATTCTGTTGTGGTGCCTTATAATTTCAAGAAGGGAGCCTTTTGTTTCAGACTTACACATTTATTCTGAATTTACTTGAGAGCTAACACAAAATTTTCATTTAAACACTTATTTTCCAAGTGATCACTGTAGACAATATTCATAAAAATGCAATTGCAAATTGATCTTCTACAGCATCTATAATTCAGTATTTTGTGATCCTTCTATAAGTGTTACATGCACAATAAAAATTGATTATGTAAAATGAAACTTTCAAATATTAATTTATTATTATTAATTGTTGTGCAAGGCCATATTTTTACTTTTCAGTCTTCTTGGAAGTGCTTGCATATACTGGCTTATATTTTCTTGACCATTGCAAATTAATTCATTGATAAGGTCATTTGTGTCTGGTGTGGTTTCTTAATAAAACTTTTTATATTTATAGATTTATCAGCTTTTAGATTTTTGGAGACAACAAAGTAATTTTGTGTGTAGATATGTGCTTAAGAGTGAAGTGTCTGCAGAGTTATTAGATCTGGCATTGGCAGTGTGGGTGCTGAGAACTAAAATCCAGAAGAACAGTATATGCACACACACACACATACACACATACACACACACACACACACACACACACACACGAGAGAGAGAGAGAGAGAGAGAGAGAGAGAGAGAGAGAGAGAGATGCAACACACGAGAGAGAGAGAGAGAGAGAGAGAGAGAGAGAGAGAGAGAGAGATGCAGTGAGTTGCTTTTGCTTTACATTTTATTTCCTAGTATTATTAATATTATTGCATTGTGTGTGTGTGTATGTGTGTGTGTATGTGTGTTGGGGTGTATGCATATACCACGATGTGCAAATGGAAACCAAAGGACAATTTTGTGTCAGTTCTTTCCTTCCACCTTTCTAAGGGTTCAGAGGGTTGAACTCAGATCATTGGGTTTAAGTAGCAAGTGTAGCAAGTGCCTGATGAGCCAAGCCATGTCACTACCCCTCAACATGCCATCTTGATTAATGTGTATTAAAAAAGCCTCCTTCCTATGGTTAAGTTTTGAGGAAAACAAAAAGGGATTTTAATTTTCAGAAAACTGCACATTCTTAGATAAGACCTCCATTTATAAAAATAAAGACAAATAATAGTTTCTTTTTTGAAAATCCATACATTATTTTTATATTTTTATGTGATACTGTTTATTTGCATTTAAAATGTTTATTTAAATTTTATACAATATATTTTGATCGTATTCCTTTTCTCCTTTTACCTCTCACCTCAGAACCTCAGATCCTCTCCACCTCCCCACACACCCAACTGCATGTTCTCTCTGTCTTTATTAAAAAAATAAGAAAGAAAAGCCACATACAAAAACACAAAAATGAAAACAGACAAACTAAATTTAAAGGGAGAAAAGAAAAGAATACAATTAATAAGAGATAAAATTAACCTCCTTAAGAAAACCAAACCAAACATAAACAAAAACCAAACAAACAAAAAAACAGAAGGCACATGTATAGAATCACAGAGTCCATTTTCTGTCAACCAGCTACCCCTGGGCATAAGGTCTGACCTAGAGTGAAGTCTATATAACTGGTGGCGGTACATTGGGAAAAACTGATTTTCATTTTCCAGGAGATACCAACTGTAAACAGTTTTGGGGATTTTTAGTTATTTTATTTTCTTATTGTTGTGTTTCATTTTTGTTTGTCTCAGACATAAATCCATTTTAAGAAAATTTTGTTTTCTTGATTATTTTAATTCCATGAGCTGTGTAATCTGCTTCTCTGTCCTCTTTTCCTTCTCCTCGTCTTTCATCCTCCCTCCCTTCCTCATTGCAGTCTTGTCAAGACATTATCAATTTCCTTAACTTTTTCAAAGGGTAATGCAGATATTATTATATGGCAGGTATTTTTTCTAAATTGGCTGATTCCTACTTTTGCACCTGTAATTTTTCTGCACTATGTGCTATGTTTAATTTACAGTTGATCCCTAGTTCTTAAAATGAATATTTAGAGCCATGGATTTTATTTTTTCTTTTTCTTATATCTTAATTGATAATTATTAGTACTTGATAGTGTTCATTTAAATCCAGTATATTATTGTTATATTCCCATTATGACCCCAACTATGGTCAGAAGTCACAGCCATTGCCTGTTCAGTTCAGAAAATCACAAGCTTATTAGCCTTTCTTTTGTAGTGAATCCAGAAAATAAGTTCGTAATTTTCTTCATTAAAAAAATTACTTTACTTCTTCCCTTCCTCTTTATGATTTCAGGCAGGTAAAAAAGAAATTCTTTGCTTTCTTCGTCCATTTTAAAACTATCCAATAGTTACATTTTAGTGCTTCCTTCTGTTCATTCATTGTGCGATAAATTCTACGTATTTCATTATATTTTATTTATTTCTTAAGAAAGAGGTGGCTCAAATACAGATATTATCCATTGTAAGATATTTGATCACACTGTGTGAAAGTGACCTTCTCATTGCTTAATAAAGAAATGAACAGGCAATGGCTAGGCAGAAGAAGATAGGTAGGACTTCCAGGAAGAAATAGAAACTCAGGAAAGAATATCTGGCATGAAGAATTTACCAGCAAAGCACAGAAAGTGTTGGCCATACAGTAATGAGAAAAGGTAACAGGTCAATCATCACAATATAGATTAAAGTAAATGGGTTAAACTAAGTTTTAAGAGCTGGTTGAAAACAAGCCTAAGCTACGGCCAAGCTTTCATAATTAATATGAAGTCTCTGTGTGATTATTTTGAGTTGGTGGATCAGAGAAAGTCTGACTATATATAGCAGTCAGATATGTCTGTAAATATTACAGTAATAGTACAGTAATATGCCTGTAAATATTACAGATAGGTCAGTAAATATTACAGCCAGATATGGACAGTAAATGTTCCCCAGCTCCACAGAGGATGAACTCTCCATGCCTATACCCAAAATTCAGCATTGCACAGACAAATTGGCCCCTAACTCCATGACATTTACACTTTATTTCAGTTTTTTTTTTCATAGTGACAGGAAAATGAACAAAAGATAAACCACAAGATAATTGAATAATTAACTCCATAAAATTATTTGAAAACTAGTTTTTGTCTAGTTCCTAATTTTAGTGGGATTGCTTTGAGTTTTTCTCCATTAAGTTTGATACTGGCTGTCGGCTTCTTGTAAATCGCCTTTATTATATTTAGGTATTCACCCTGCATTCCTGATATCTCCAGGGCTTTAATCATAAAGGAGTGCTGGATTTTGTCGGGAACTAGACAAGAATGTCCTCTCTCCCCTTATCTATTCAATATAGTTCTTGAAGTTTTAGCTAAAGCAATAAGGGAACAAAAAGAGATTAAGGGGATACAAATTGGAAGAAGAAGTGAAGCTATCTCTATTTGCAGATGCTTTAATTGTATACATAAGTGACCCACAAAATTCTTCCAAAGAACTGCTACAGTTGGTAAACACCTTCAGCAATGTAGCAGGATACAAGATTAACTCAAAGAAATCAGTAGCCTTCTATACACTAAAGATAGAAGAGTTGAAAAAGAAATAAGGGAAACATTGCCCTTCATAATAGCTGCAAATAGCATTAAATGCCTTGGAGTAACTATAACCAAAGAAGTAATAGACCTATTTGACAAAAATTGCAAATCACCGAAGAAAGAAATTGAAGAGGATATCAGAAAATGGAAAGCTCTCCCATGTTCCTGGATTGGTAGGATCAACATAGTAAAAATGGCAATACTACCAAAGGCAATCTACAGATTCAATGCACTGCCCATCAAACTCCCAACACAATATTTTCTGGACCTTGAAAGAACAATATTCAATTTCATTTGGAATAACAGGAAAGCCAGGATTGCCAAAACAATTTTACTCAACAATAGAACCTCACGAGGTATCACCATCCCTGACTTCAAGCTATACTATAGAGCTACAGTAATAAAAACAGCCTGGTATTGGCATAAAAACAGACTTGTGGACCAATGGAATAGAATTGAGGATCCAGACATTAACCCAAAACCCTATGAACACCTGATCTTTGACAAAGAGGCCCAAAACATTCAATGGAAAAAAGATAGTATATTTAACAAATGGTGTTGGTATAGCTGGATGGAAGTGTGTAGAAAAATGCAAATAGATCCGAGCCTGTCACCCTGCACAAAACTCAAATCCAAAGGGATCAAAGACCTCAACTTAAACCAAGCCACTTTGAACTTGATAGAAAAGAAAGTGGGAAATACACTTCTATGAATTGGCACAGGCAACCACTTCCTAAATATAACACCAGTGGCACAGACACTAAGACCAACAATCAATAAGTGGGATCTCCTGAAGCTAGGAAGTTTCTGCAAAGCCAAGGACACTGTCAATAGAACAAAACGATAGCCTACAGAATGGGAAAAGATTTTCACCAACCCTACAAGTGATAGAGGACTGATCTCTAAGACATATAAAGAGCTCAAGAATCTAGAGCCCAAAACCTTGAATAACCCAATTAAAAAATGGGGTACAGATCTAAAAAGGAATTCTCAGCAGCGGAATTACGAATGGCTGAAAAGCACCTGAAAAAGTGCTCATCATCTTTAGCCATCAGAGAAATGCAAATCAAAACAACTTTGAGATACCACATAACACTTGTTAGATTGGCTAAGATAAAAGGCACAGATGACTGCCTATGTTGGAAAGGATGCGGAGCAAGGGGAACACTCCTCCATTGTTGATGGGAGTGTAAGCCTGTTCAGCCCCTTTGAAATGAAATATGGCGGTTTCTCAGAAAATTGAGAATCAATCTTCCCAAAGACCCAACAATACCACTTCTGGGTGTGTACCCTAAAGAGGCACATTCACACTCCAAAGGTATTAGCTCAACTATGTCTATAGCAGTATTATTTGTAATAGTAAGAACCTGGAAACAACCTAGATGTCCCTCAACTGAAGAATGGATTAACAAACTGTGGTACATCTACACGATGGAATACTACTCAGCAGTAAGAAAAAATGATATCCTAAAATTTGTATGCAAATGGATGGATCTGGAGAATATCCTCCTGAGTGACGTATCACAAACTCAGAAAGATAAGCAGGGGATATACTCACTCATTAGTGCTCTCTAAACAAATAAATAAACAAGAAAAAAAGCCAAGCATGCCCAAGCTGCAAACCACAACCACTGAACAGCTTGGGATCAGAAACACCCTGGACTGACCCTTAGGATCCCACTCCAACTATAGGAACACCTGACTCACTCTTTAGGGAGGGGGGACAAAACTGGTTTTTCCAGGAGTGGAGACTGATCTAAGCATTATTGGGTCAGTGGGACCATAGGAATGTCTGCTCCCTGCCCAGGGAGAGGATGGGGAGTTGTGGAGAAAAAAAAAATGACCTGATGTGGTGGGAGGGGGAAGAGACCTTGAATGGAGATATACAGGGATGGCAAAAAAAATTGAGAGGGGAAGCTGAACGCAAAGTAAATATATGTGTAGTAATCTTATTTGCATTATCACCCTTGATAAGTCATGCTTATGATTTTTATCTTCTTTATAGTTATTGTTAACTTATCAGCATTTTAAATTCATTTTACTGTTTTTCTTGATAAATACAAAATAAATAATGAAAAAAAGAAAATAGAAAAAAAACCAAAACAAAACAAAACAAAAAACTAGTTTTTTTCCTAGAATAAAAAAAAAGGCTGCTCTGAAGTCAAATTGGTTTAGAGCTCAAGCGGGAAAAAATTATGGAAACTTTTAAGCTATTCATTTTTTGTCTCTCTTCAAAAATACTACCTTTTAGTAATACATGCTTTGTCTACTTAGATCATGATGAATTATTTCCATGACACTCTCTCATATTCCTCTACCTAATTGGACTTCAAGATTTCCTAAGGGAACTGAGACTGTATTTCTTGATTTAGTCAAGACTTTGCAGCAGCATGTCAATAATTTCCATCAGCAGTTTAATAATTTTTATGAGATGCTAATAAAAATAGAAAGGAAATATAAATGCAGGTATATTTGAATTTTTTGAGCATGGAAAGATCTATATTCCCCAGATGTGACTATCCTTTTATTATAAAGAGAGCATGCTATCAGTCTCATTTTTTTTGTTTCTTTTTAAAAAATTGTCACTATGGTGCATGTTTATAGTGTGTGTATGTGTGTGTGTGTTTGTGTGTGTGTGTTTCATTGAAGAATTAAACATTAGAAAATTAATAATCTATACAATTTGCATTTTAAGGACATAAAATATAAAATACTCATGTGAAAGCATCTCTTTCCTTTGACACATAACATGAAAATAAAAACAATATAATACATGAAATATTCAGGAAACAAAAGTAGACTCAATGATTATATATTGATGTTTGTAACAGAAGCAACCAAGTAAATCATCTCAATTCTAAATGTTTAGTTTTAAAAACTTAGCTTTGTTTATACTATTTGTCAACGTCTCTCTCTTTCTCTGGCACTAACACATATACATCCCCACACATGTACATACAAATTTATAAATCCTGTTGATACAGAACATTCAGTGTTAAATTTCCTAGAAACCTTTGTATTACTCTCAGTAGTTACTTCTACTTTCCAAAAGGAGCAGCTTTTCCCCACCACCTAGGGATTGACAAAATTGCAATAGACAATTCTGGGTTACATTGAGATAGAGACTTAATTAATTCTTTGTTGTCTAGGCACTACAGGGAAACTAGGATGATAGACATGTACCCAAAGATGAGTATGATCAATTCAAAAATATTTGTTTAATGTCTACTACATACCAGGTTTTGTTGACCAATGATGGAAACTGACTATACATTGGTGGTACAAAAATAATTATGGACCTGTATTTGTTTCATTGTTAATAGTGGTTGATTTCATTTTGTATTCTGCATCCTATTTGTAATTGTATTTATATTTAGATTCACACAGAGGTTATGTTCTCTAAAATTCAGATAGACATACTTCACTTATAAACATATGTGATAAATTCTTAAAAGTGACTGCAGTAAGGCAATGAATCTGCTTGAAACTCAAAGGCAGACAGAGAAGTGTGCAAAATTCCCACACATTGAAAGTGAAAGCCCCAAATATTCACTAATTAGAGGCTATGTGCATGGGGAAGCTCACAGGTTACCCAGTGAGGGATATTAGGTGATGGACTACTTTTGCTATTTCAGGTTTTGTATTCAGTGACAAGTGGGGCAGACTCTTGCACTTCTGACACTGGCACAAACAACAAGATAAATAGTGTTTTAGCATTGCCATTTTTCTATCTTTAAATGGATGTGACTTGAAAATATCTCTGCAGTTATTTTTATAAAAATTAGATTGAGAATTAAGAATGTTCCACATTGAAAGATGCACTTGAAAGCTTAAGCAGACATTTTTATTCAGTGTTTACATAATCCATGTAAATTTATGATTAATAATGAGTGAAATAAAGTGAAGGGCATAGTTGGTGAGCAGGGTGCAACATGCAAATAATTATTTGTCATGTAAGAAGACAGCAATTTATCCTTTACATTTGAACAAGCTGTGAAAGTCAAATAAGCATGAAGTTTAATTTTGAAGCCAAATAATTGTCTGGATAATAGTAATAATTAGGTTGACTTTAGCCTAGCTCAAGTTCCAAAAGAATTTTGGGCATTAGCAATATTCTTCTGGTAACAGCCTATGTACCTCCTAACCAGATATGTAACTACTGCTATATTAGAATGGTCTTTTTTTCTGAAGACAACATTACTTAGAGTGAATGTGCAAAGTGACCATATGTTGAAGTGCAACTTGGACATAACTAGCCAGCAGAGAAAGCTAAGCCACAATTTACAAGAACCAGTTCAAGCCAAATTATAATTTCTTAAGCAATCTGTTCCTAAAGGTTAGCATTACATTTGTAGCTGTTTTTCTATTCACCCATCAGACTTTGAAATTTATTCCTTAAAAAACTTTATAAATGTATTATGTATCTTGATACATCCATTTCCCCCACAACTCCTCTTAGGCCTCTTGGACACTTCTCATAAATTTCATGACCTTTAAAAAATTCTTGTATAGTCTGCTAAGTCCAATTATTGCTTCTTGCATGCAGATGTTATGGGGCCAACCACTAAAGCATATTCAACCTATCAGAGGACATACCTGTAACAAAAGTAACTATTTAAGATGACATTTACCTTTTAGGTAAGATGTATCCACTAATGCAATAGTGCTATGGCTATCTTGAGAATATCTTGGTGATTTTGATTAGAATTGAAGCCTATTTAATAGGAGGGAATTCACATACCTAGTACTATAAACATTGTTTTGAATGTAATGGGCCCTGAAAACCTATCATAGTTGTTTTAATAATAGAAAACATTATCACATGACTGACAATTTCTAAGAAAAATCAAAGTAAATCAAGAATGTTTCAGTAGCCTCTCACCTAGTTAACCTCAGAGGGTTGTCCTCCTTTTTGCCTCCCCATGCCAACTGCCTTCAATTAGGGAACACCCATGACTTTTCCTATCAATACCTAAAAAGTTACATACTTCTCTGTGTTAGGTCTGAACCCAGAACTAGCCTCACTCAGTAAGGTGGCTTCTCCCAGCTCTTCCCACTCTGCCTATACGCTAAGCTTCTCCTTCTCAGGGGATGGGCTTCTGCTTCCCATTCCACCAGCAGATCCCTCAATTGTTGGTCAATGGCTGCTCTCTTGCTCTTCCTCCTCATCTCTCTTCTCATGGTCTAGTTTATTCTGTCAATCTGATCAGCTTGGACTCTTCCCTCTTCATACTTTTTCCCTTATACCAACAATAAAAACCATCTCCATGATGTTGAGATTGTCAGGTCATCCTATTCTAATTTTACTTTATTTTTTTCATCTAGTGCCCCAAACACAGAATTGGCATATGTGAGCTTCTTTCCAAGGGTCCCAGGTTCTCCAAACCAACCTGCTTATTTGACTTTCCTAAGGTATGCATGGATCATTTATTTATGATAGCTTCTTCCCCCCCACCACATTTGGCTCCAAGATCTGGAGTCTGCCTCTTTAGCTCTTTCTTTCTTTAACCAACCATCTCTCTGTGCCTTCTCCAAAAATGTCTTCTCTCTGGCTCCTGGAGTCTTCTAGACTATGTCTTTGCTGTTCCCTCTAGAGTGCTTACCACATGAACATCTCTATGCTATGTTCTCCATGTCCCCACCATGTGGGCATCTCTCTACTTACTAAGATGCTTCCTCTTCCTTCTCCTCTCCTGCCCTTTGGAACTCTCCATTTTCTCAAAAGCCACTTCACCTCTTCATCTGTTTTTTCTTCTACTTGCTTTAACCACTCATCTTTCCCCCTCTACTAGGTAAGCATCACCACAAAGCTGCCTGCTTTGTCGATTTTTGCTACAAAACCCACACTGGTGTTCCAGAACCTTTCTCTTGTCTGACTGGACTCCTATAACATGGAAAGGGAATCAGACATTCAAATATATAAGTCTATAGGGAACCATTCTCATTTAAATCACAATACATATATTTCAGCATTTGAATTAAGGTCATCAAGCTTTCCTGGTAAGTATTTTAACCCTCTGAGCCATGTTGCTGCATTCCTGTTAACCTTTTGAATCCCATATTCTATACCTGGATAGTTCTCATTTCTGTACAGAAACAATGGCTTACTAAGATAAATGTATCCCGGCCCTTGAGAGCCATGTGGTATGAAAACAACATACCATACCACATATTCCTTCATTTAAAGAATATATGCCATAATTTTTATGTAGTTAACATTTGTGCCTGAAAATTAGCTCATAGATGTTGAGAATATTTGGGTTAGAGGAGTAAAGCAAAAGTGCTGAACCCAGGTACCAAAGGTGGAATAAAAGGACATTTTGCCACAGGCAAATGTCAAAACCCATAGCAAGGATGCTTAAATGCAATGGTCTTTTCTTTCCTGGTACTCAGCTTACTAGTCTTTGGCACTGATCCACCTAACATAAAATCTCAAAAGTTCTGATGGACCTGGAAAGTTACTAGTACAAGAGCATCGTCACTATTTGTGGTAGGCAGGATGTGAAAGATATCAACATTTTTGTTGTTGTTTCTCAGCTTCTTTCTCTCAGTTAAAAAAATAGTAACCTTTAAATTAGAAATTCTGAAGACATGAAAGTGATAAAAGCCTCAAACATGATACCATTGGCTAATTCTCTAACTAATCATATGTATGCATCCATGAAAACTTTGATTTAGACTCATGTTGCTCTACTATCACAAAGAGGGTCTGTGAGTCTGAAAGGAGGCTTGGCTGTCTAATACTTTAAATGAATCATCATACTTCAAAAGTATGCTCAATGATTTTATTTCCAACTTTCAAATGCCAAGTCAGTTGATTTGCTCCCATAAGAGATATTTCAATCCCAAATCATTTATAAAACTGACCACAAAAGTTATTTCTTTATCCTGTTCTGCTTTTATGACTGGAGTGGCATTCTGTGTCAACTTATCTGATATATGATTCCACCTGTTTCTTCTGTGTCTCTGTAGAGAATGACTTATCCAGTATTGAGAATTATTACTAAAGAAAAGCTTCTCTTCATTAACAATCATTCTATAATCAGTGTACAGTCCCAGCCTGGCAGATCATTATGTTTGGTGTAGTTCGTGATAATTGTCTTCTGACACAATCTAGAATCAATGGGAAGATTCTCCATGAGAGATTGCCTAGCCATCAAGAATGTTGATTGTGGGGAACTTGTCTTGACCACTTTAATTCGTGTAGGAGGACCAAGAGGACTGTGAGTAACACCATTCCTGGCTTTGGATCCTGAATGGTAAAAAAACAAAACAAAACAAAACAAAAAAACAAAAAAAACAGAGAAGTTCTACAAATAATAAACATGCATGTATTCATTTCCCCTTCTGTTTACTGTGGGTGTGATGTGACTGGCTCAGTTTTGGTTCTTGATGCCTATATTTCCACATTGTAATGAACTTTAGTGTAAAATATGATCTAATTTAAACTCTTTTTTCTGTAAGTTACATTTTATCAGAATGCTTTTTTACTAAAACAGAAAAGATACTGAGACACTGACTTTATGTCTTACTAACCTATGCCCATTAGAAGGTTCCTTAATGACAGAGAAAGAAAAGAGTACATTGTGGTCAATAGATTATAAAGAATTTTTAGTCACTCATGGTTTTTGCAGTCAACACTTATTAGTCTTTTTTTTAATTTTTGCAAAACTCCTCATTTCTCACAACCATGGGAGAGTTGTCCCAATAACTGAAATAGTATCATGAGAGTTTTATTCTGAAGTTAAGCAAGTCTACAGAGAAAATGAAGACATAACTTAAAACAAGAAAATACAGCTTTTTCAGCATCCTGTTTTGATTTTACACACACTTTTATTACTTTCTTAATGATTGTCTATCCATTTTAATAAATATTTATTAATAAATAAATGTTGATCTAGTATGTCAAAACAAAATATTCCCCAACAGTCCTTTGCAGAACAGACTGTCAATGGTCATTGCTGCTTGGCTTTCTCATGTTTTCTAAGTGACTTAAAGAATAATCTGTTTTGTTGTTTAAATGGGTAGTCTGATATAGTTGTAAGAGATATCTAGCAAAAAAGCTTCCAGTGATACAATATACTCTTTCTGTTTAAATCATTTGTCTTTACATAAATCAGTTTTGGGACAGAGAGATGGTTTAGTGAGTAAGAGTGCTAGTTTCCAGGGCTGGTAATCTGATTTTCATCCCTCAGATACATCTGGAACAAAAGACCTAACTTCCACACGAAGTAATTTGATTTTCACATATCATTATGACATTGTATATATATATATGTGTGTGTGTGTGTGTATAAATATATATATCCCATTTAATAAAAGAAACATTAAATTGTAAGTCTTAAATTGATAATATATAGCATGTTTATCTGTTTCTTTTTAAAAATGAATTAATATTGTGGATCTATCGGCAGAAGTTTCTGTCCTTCCAGCAACTATCAAATACACAGCAGCTGCTTCCCAAATAACCACACAGAGGCTTATGCTAATTACAAATAATCAGCCAGTAGCTCATGCTTATTACTATTTATTAAACTTAAATTAAGCCATTATTCTCATCTATGTTCAGCCAAACAACATGGTACCTTTTCTCAGTACATCATTCTCATTTTGCTTCTTCTGCTTCTGGCTGGTGACTTCTGACTCTGTCCTTCCTCTTCTCAGCATTTGTAGTTTGGTCACCCTGCTTATAAACCTGCTGCCTGGCTGTTGGCCCATCATCATTTTATTAAACCAATTCAAGTGAAAAATATTTTCAGTATACAAAGGGATTATCTCAGAGCATAGATCCTTTTTCAGTCTCCTTACATAAGTAGCCTGAGACAGTGATGCACCTCTGTCTGTATTCCTAGCTATTTGGCATTGGAATGGAAGTAACATTTCAGGTCAGCTGCCTAAAATAGCATAAATAATGGCATTGTCACTCTGTCTTAAAATAATTAGATGAGTTCATTTGTTTATTTACCTTGGCCAAGGAATTACCTATTATTTCCATCTTTCTTATTAACTGACAATGAAATGAGTTGGAGAATTGAAAATACTTCTCTAAAATTGTGTAGCTGGGAAATAACACAAAGAGAACATTTTTTCTCTTTGCAGAGCAGATAAAGTAGTAGTTATAAAAAAATTCTCAGAGAAGTTTAGCTCCAACTGATTGTTGAGATACCATGAATCTCTCCAAGGAGGTATTTTCTTTATATTTGCTGTAGTAGTGGTTGTTTGCAAAATTATTTTATTCCTTGTCTGAAGTTTTCTCTGACTTCCTATTGTAATTTCACCTAAGCAGAAAGACTGAGCCCAGCAGTTTAAGAGGGCCTGGAGAGCATAGTGAGGAACAACTTTAACAGACTGTGCATAAATAGGCAAACTAATGAGCGCTACTTTCTGTCCACTATTTGGAAGACTGTGGTTATATGTGTATGGGGAGGTAGAGAGTGCAGACAGGATGGAAACGAGTATTCAGGTTAAGACACATTTCTCCTTAATTCTGACAACTGAATTTTCATACAGAATGAACTCAGATATGCTACAGAAATAATCTTTTAAATTTAAATTTAAAATGAATAAGGAACTATACATTAATTTATTATTATTATTATTAATTATTATTAGTATTTGGGATTTTTTGTAAAAAAAAATTCTCTCCATGGAATATTTGTGTTTTCTGCAAAGGTACTGTCTGTTAGTCAGTGTTCTATTGCAAAGAAAAGAAATCATGTTGAAGGTAACTGTTATAAAAGAAAGCATTTTAGTCTTTTGCTGATAGTTTCAAAAGATTGGTACATTATAAAGGTTGGAAGAATGCAGGCATGGTGCTGGAGCACTTGAGGTGGTAATGTTTCTTCTAAAATAATAGAATAGCAAACTCCCAAGTACCATGTATGAGAAATGGCATTTGAGCTGTTGATCACAGGATCCTAAAAGATTTCTAAAATAGTACTTCCAAAATAATATAGGCTATTGCTGTTGCCCTTGGTTGCCTCCCAAAAGTTGAAGATAAGTTCCTGTTACTAAAAACAACACATACTTTGGGCATAGAAGTCAGAACAATATATTTAGAACTAACCAGGATGTCTTCTCCTGGAGGACAAGGTTTCATAGTACCAGGTTTTGCTATGTAAACTACCATGGGGAGAAAGATGTTAATGCTACCCAGCTATGATACCTATAAAGCACAACAATGACTAGTACGGCAAGACGGCTTTCAAGGTGCAGTAGTGGTACTATGTGTTGGCATAAAACAACTCTAATTGGATATAAGGATAACTCCACAAGAGATAAAATATACTTGCTATTATAAACCTATCCAAATATCCATTTATAATCCATGTGTAAGCAGATCAGTAAAGCAACCAAACTACTGCCATCTTCCTGAATCAATTTAATTATTCTTTTTAGACACTTTACCTAATGTGATTCTTTCCCATTTTATTGCACTTGCTTTCTCATTAACTTGTATATTTAGAGCAGAAGCTGAATTGCACTGTAGGTGCAAAGATGTGCTTAGCTTTCATGTGTAGAGATTTTCCTGATCTCTACAGTGAGCCTAACTCTACCCTCGCAAGAAAAGTGTGCAATGTTGTTTTGGTTTTCAGAAGAGATAATACTGACTTAAGTAACTGAGACATGAATCATAAGCAATAGAGACCAAAAATGCCCAAGGGAGACAGGGCAAATGATCACACAGAGGATTTGGTGGTGAGCTCAAAAGAAATCTAGAATTTATGCAACACATTTGACCTTTAATATTGAATAAAAAAATTAAGGCATGGTATATTTGAAAGTTTCTGTCCTAGACAGAAAGTCTCAAATACCCGCTACTGTTCATTTTTTCAGAAGACAGAGGACATTACAGAAAGATATAAATGGTCAAAATGAAAGAACAACTGACCTTGGGTGATTCAGCCTTGGCTGTGTTCATTCACAGTACAACTCCTACATCTACAGCTCAAAGAACACAATAAAAACAGGGACAGAAACATGGTTAAGTGACAGAAGTCTAGGACTCATTTAAATAGTGCTCTTTTTCATATGACAAGAAGGCTGTCCTCATGACATATCTACAATATAGTGACCTCAATAAGACCTTCAAAATAACAACAATAATACACATGCCCTCTTTAAATGGGGAAAAAACTATTAAAGTCCTACCTTTAGAGATAAAGAACTGCAGATAATTAATGGCTGCTCAGAAAGAATCAGCCTTTTTTAAGGTTGAGCCCCCTGACAGATTGTCATATCCCAAGTGGTCAATGTTAAACATACATACACACCTACACACCAGCAATGTTGGACACTGGACATATTAAAAAAGAGAGCACCCTAAAAGTAGAACTCTAATATACCTGTTATCTCACAAGATATTTTTATCATGACAGACAAGCTATAAACTCAGCCTTTGTGTCTGTCAGCAGATGAATAGATGCAGGAAATGTGGCATAAAAACACAATTGGGGCTTAATTCAACCACGAAAAACAATAAAATAATGTTTCTTGGTGGACAAGATTCATGCAATTGAGGATTATCATGCCAAGTGAATTAAGTAAGACACAAGAAATTATGTTTTATTCATTTGTGGTTTTTGGATCTTTTATAGACATATAAGATTATTTATTCAAACATGTAAATATGAAAGTAAAGAGGAGACTAGAGAAAGAAGATATAAGAAATAGAAAAGAGTGAGATATAGGAAACGGAGGAACTAAGAATAAATATAGTCACATTATATGATGTGCTTGAAATAAATTGCCTATATACAACCCAGAACTATGAACAATGAAAACATCCCAAATAAAACATTAGAAAATTATTAAGGTAATCTTTTCTACTTATAAGTTATTTAAAAGTCCTACTTTTATTTATAAATCTATATTAATTTTTACCTTAGTTTTTAGATAAATAGCTATGGCAATAGTTACAAATGCAACATTTTATAACATTAATCCTAACTTTAATTAATAAGAGGAGCTGAGAGGTGAACATTGTGTGTTAAAATAATGTAAAAAATATTAAAGAGTGACTTATGATTTTACAAATTAAATACTGTACAGTTTCAGGACAATTCAATTCATTACAGACTTGTACAGTTAATTACATGAATTTTCTTTCAGATAATTCTAAAGCATATTGAACAAGTAATAGTATTAAAATTCTAATTGTCAGCCATCTTTTACATTTATCTATTTAGTGTGTGTGTGTGTGTGTGTGTGTGTGTGTGTGTGTGTGTGTGTGTGTGTGTGTGATGTGCTGTGGTACATAACTGTTGGCCATTTATAAGTTTTCTGCCTCAACCATGTTACTTCTAGGGCTCAAGCTCAGATTGTCTTGGCAGCACATGCCTCTACCATCTGACACATCTTACTGCTCTACCTCACAGTCGTTAGCTGACAGTTTAGACCTCCCAATGAATAAAATGTATTTAGTCCCTGTTTGACAAGTCTTATATTATAAAACAGAGATCTGCTACAAACTGAAGTTTAAAATGCAACATATACCAGAGATGATGCATAGTTAAAAATTATGTAAATAATCTTAGAGTGATAATGAAGACAATGTACAGCATGGAATATCCTGTCAAGTGATAAAGGATGTATCTGCTAGGAAGGCAGTGTCAAGGGACAGATTTACTTTAAGAGAAGGACAACATATATTGCTACAGATAGGAAATTCCACTCAAAACAAATATGAAACAACTCAAGTGTAGAATATAGTTTTTGTACATTTGAGAAATAACAAGCCAGATTACTGAACTTGAAAGCCCAAGGGTCAAGTTGTTAGGAATGATGGCAAAAAAAATCCAGGTTAAAAACATGGTATAGGTTACCCGTAAGGAAGAGAATGGCAAATATTTTTAAGAAAGAAAAGCACTAGAAAATTCAAAGCAAAGAAGAAAAATGGCCTAATTTAGTTAATTGCCTATGTACAATTTTTTTAAATGAAGCAAAGTCATTAGCTAAACAAGGCTAGAAGCACAGAGCCTAATTAGGAGTCTATTTTTCTAGAATAAGCATGAGCTGTTGATGGCTTGTGCAGGGCTGATGAAGGTAAATGCTTGTTTCTGTATTTCAAATGCCTACTCGGTGGAATGTTGAGATGCTAACAAAGCACCAGGAAGATAAAATACAATTCAATAACATACTAATCAGCACACATTTTTGCCTCTAAATTTCCTAAAATTTTTAATTTCTACCCCCAAATTTTCTATTTTTATGTAAGTGGTAATAGGAATTTATTCATAATATGCACAGAAATATACAGAGCTAATGAATTAATTGCTAAATAGGTCAATTTGTGACACAGCATGGAGTAGACTATCATCGAACAAGAGCAATAATAAAGTGTTAATATAAGATTTGCTACAGGATCTGTGTCCTTGGAACTATTTTCATTCCATAATGTCAGTCATTAGAACTAGAGATGATATAATACTCCTGATCAAAAATCCACATAGAAATGGATCAGAGTTTGTTAGTCTCCCACCAGGCCTATCTTTATATGGTCACGGACCAGCTAATTTTCAGAGTACAGACTACAATAGATAACTCAAACAACTGCATTTAGATAGGTGATCAATAGACTCCCGGAGAGAAGATATGTTTCAGTTTAAATTAATTTTGACCCAGTTTGTTATATAATGTTAGAAGAGTGGTACAAATCACCAGCATCACAAAAGATAAGTTTCAGTCTGGCATCCTAGAGGTGAAAGATACTCATATTTGCTTTGCTGAAATTGTCAAGCAGACTATTGTTTTATCTGCATTGTGTGGTTACCTTGTAGTTAAATATTTAAAACTAAAGTCAATCAGCTTTGCCCTTGGCCTGAATTCCACTGTTTGTTTCAACTCTTTGTATTGCTGTGAGGCTTCATCAATAGAAACAAAAAGGATGAAGGTTCACGAAAGGTCCTCAATTCTGATGCAGGTCAAAGGATTCTTTGTGCAACAAAGTGAAAACCAACGAAGGTTAATGGGCTTTGAAATTAAAGAGTGACTGCTCATGTGACAGTGAAGGCTGGAAGAAACAAAATAGCTGGGTTTTTGTTTAGCTGTGTTTATTGTTTGTTTGCTTACCAATCTCATATCTTTTGTGATTATTCTTCTATTATCAGAATGTAGTTTTGAATATTGAATCCCTTTTAAGTAATCCTAATTAAAAAGAGGATGTTAGCAAGGCACACATGTTTAATCCCAGAACTCAGGAGGCAGAGTCAAAATAATCATTGTAAATTCCAGGTTATCAGACCCTACACAGCAAGTTCCATAACAGCTCAGCCTATGTAGTAAGACCCTATCTCAAAAAGCATGTGCCTTAAAAATCATCTTCCTAAAAGTACAAGTAAAAAATTTCAGGAAGGAGTTATCAGATGTTTTGCTAGAATGCATCATCAGAAGCAGCAGAAATGTATAAACTGTGGCCATGAGCAATGGGCAGCCATTAACACTAAAAGCACACACACTGTAATGAGATCCAGTAATTTTAAAATTTGAGGAAACAAATTGTGTTGTTACACAAGATAACAAGGCCACTTTCAAATTAAATGAAATTTTGAGAATTCAGAAGCTATCCTTTATGTTGGGCTCATTCCTTATAAACTCATTTGCTGCTCAAGGCAGACCTGACAAGTTTCTTGGAGGAATGTGAGAAATTGAAGATATTTCAAGATTGACTGCTATAGTCAGAGTCAAATCCTGTAGACTTAGTTTTGAATAGTAAGAAAGGGGCTGTTACCTAACTTTAAGGTTCCCCGATTTCAAAATGTCTTTCTGACTTTTTACTGTTTTATAGAGAAGTATTGATTTAATTTTATTTCATGTGCATGAGTATTTGACAGCATACATGTCTGTAGACCACATGTGTGTCTGGCATTTGTGGAGGTCAGGAGAGGACATGAGATGCTCTAGAATTGAAACTACTAATGACTGTAAGGTTCCATGTGCATATTAAAAATTAAACCCAGATTCTCTGCAAAACCAAATGCCTCTAACACCAAGCAGAGATCAGCTTTAAACTACAAACTGCTCGGATAATTTTAAGGTGGTTAGCTGAGATGAACTAGCCTCACAGACTACTCTAGCTAGAACATGAGACAATTTCTGCACTTTTTTTATTATGCAAAGACAGGGCACAAATGATTCAGCTACTTACTTGTTTCATGACTTGACTATCAAAAAAAAAATACAAAAAAAAAACTTTTTTCAGGATTTCCCTAAAACTGTCATCACATTATGAAAAAAATTAAGAACACAATGTGCATAGTTCCCAATGGTGGGGTGAGTAGTTTTTGGTCTTTCAATGGATTATGAATAATTGCCCATATTTAAGATGGTTGATTACAGTGTTATTGGTGATGCATCAGGAGTTTATCATCCTGAGCAAAGTATCACAAGTCCAGAAAGATAGACATGGTATGTCTCATGGTATCACTCATAAGTAGATTTTAGACAAAAAGCAAAGAATATCCAGGCTGCAAACTACAAGCCTTGAACAGCTTGGGATCAGAAGGAACTTAAGAAATACATCCAGGGATACCCTAGGGAATTGAAAATAGAAAAGATCTCCTGAGTAAACTGGGATTACTATGGGTAGTGACCAAGAAGAGGTGGGAACAAATCATGAGAGAAGGAAATGGTTGCATTAGAGGAGCAACATAAAGGGAAAAAAGATGGATATCTTGATAGAGAAAGCCACTGAGGGATTAGAAAGAGGCCAGGTGATAGTGAAACTTCCAAGGACCCAGGGATGTCCCTGGCTAGGATTCTAACCATAGTGGAGTGGGTGCCTAAACAGGACTTCCCCTATAATTAAATGAATGACCACCCTAAGTGTCATTATAGAACTTTTATCCAGCAATGAACAGTGGCAAAAGCAGAGATCCGTAGCTAAGAATCAGGTCAATTTCCCACTTTAGCTGAAGAAAGGGAAAGAGTGGAGTGTATATGAGCATAGAGATCAGGATCAGGAGGAGACCTGCAGAGAGGGCTGGCTAGAGCTATTGGTAGCTCATTGAATCAGAAATAGCCACAGGAGAACCTTCAGAGAAAGGAACTAAACCCTCAAATTATAGATGACTGTCAAATTGCGTGGGCAGTTTATGGAGCAATTTTTCAGTAGGATCAGACTATGTTCCTGGGCATGAACTGGCATCTTGGGGCCCATTCCCGGTGAAGGAATGTAGAATAAAATTTTTGGCCTGTTTATCAAGATGTCTAGAGGATTGGACCCTCTCTTAGTCTTAAATAATTGCACAATGGCTTTCATTAAATTTATATTGTTTGGTCTATGGCTCAGGCATATTGTTAGCTAGTTCTTTTATCTTAATTTAACTTATGTTTATTAATTTATTTTGTCATATGGCCTGTGGCTTATTTGTGTTATTTTTATATGTTAACATTGGGGCAACTAGATGCTCTCTCTCTCTCTCTCTCTCTCTCTCTCTCTCTCTCTCTCTCTCTCTTTTTTAAATGTAGTCAGATTCAGGCATCATTTAGGGAAGCCTAGATGCATAGCTCTGGAGTTCAGGAACCCTATGAGATGTTGCCAGAATCAATTGCAACCCTGGAAGCACCAAGTTCTGCCCGTGTTTTGTTCCTGTATTCTCAGAGAGCGGACCAGCAGCCCGAAGTGGGACAGTTGTATCTTTAAGAATTGTCTTAAAGTTCAATTTATATCATGAGTGTTCATATACCGCTCAATAAATATTAATCCTTTATATGACATATTACAAATAAACATTTCTATAGTATTTGTTACCCAACGTGAGGTGCCATTTATAAAATGAGGTTTCTGACCTGTCTGGCCTGTGGTCTAGACACACAAACACACAGTCCCATAGAAACACAAAAATATTTATATTAATTATATATTGATTAACTTATAGCTCATACATATTGCTAGCTCTTTCATCTTAATTCAATTTATTTTTATTTATTTGTTTAGCCATGTGGCTTGATATCTTTTCTTAGAGTATCACTGTTATTTCTTTTCTTCTGTGTCTGCTGGCATCTCTCCTGTTGTCTCTGCCCTGCTCTTCCTGTTCCCAGAGTTTTGTTAGTCTGGTATGCCCCACCCACATTTCCTGTCTGCCTTCTGGCCAATCAGCTTTTTATTAAACCAGTAGGAGGGACAAATTCCACTACAGAGCAAGACCTAACCCTGCCTTAATATTGGGGTTAGGGAGTTGGATCTACCTCAAATGGATACACCAGACTGCGCTAACCCACCTTGAGATTCATTGCCCTCCTTGGGAAATGAAGTGGCAGATGGGGTGTGAGGAGGCTGAGGCAGGACTGGAAGGGACTTGGAGGATGGAAGAGAGGGCAAGCAGAAATATACATAGAAAAAAATTTTAAATAAATAAAAAAATGAGAAAAAAGAAATGCAAAGCAGTCTTTTGATACATTGTTAATAAAAAAGATTTCTTCAGGGAAAAAAATCTAGCTCCAGGTTTTTTTTTTATTATTATTATAATACCAAACTGAATTTGTGCAGTATTATGGTGTGAAGATTTCAGGGTATTATTATTACAGGAAAGTATGACTGAGTGGAACAACTCTCATGTCATAGTGGTCAGGAAGCAAATGAAATATAGTTCTAGGATCAGTTACGATACCAAATAACACTCCAGGTATGATTTATTTTCTCCAAGTAGACCTCTCTTTTTTTTCACTCTTTTACCACTTCCCAATAATGACATTAAATCAGGAACCCATCAACAAATTAAGCCACTGATAAACTCAGAATTTACACAGCCCAACTGTCTCTCAAAACACACTAATAGAGTTATACATCATCTCCAAATTATTTCTCAATCCAATAAATGCTAACATCACATGTCTATCCCCTTGTCAATTTGACAAATTCATCAACTACAAAAGGCACAGGTTCTTGTTCTCACAGCTAAGCAATGCAGAACCAGAAATGTTAAACACATAGTGTTGTCTCTTCAAAGCAAGGGATGTACAAACTGTTTTACACCCAGAAGCATTGGAATAAATGTGCTTAATTGTCTGATAACCTTTATATTACCTATATTATGTAGGACACAGCTTCCTCAATAAAACTCTTACAAAAAGTAATAATTGATTAAAAGCCTGGTGACCTCTGTGCTATCTGTATGACTGAGACCATACCTGATCTTCTTCTAGGCTCTCAAGATAAAACATGTAATCTTTAGTGTATAGGAAGGCTACTGATTTCTTTGAGTTAATCTTGTATCCTGCTACTTTGCTGAAGGTGTTTATCAGCTGTAGAAGTTCCCTATACTCACTAATTAGTGGACTCTAAACAAAAAAGCAATAAGCAAAGCATGTCCAAGCTGCAAACCACAAACACTGAACAGCTTGGTATCTGAAACACCTTGGACTGGCACCTTGGATCCCATTCCCTCCAGAGGAACACCTGACCCAGTCTTGAGGAAAATGAATCTGCCAGGAGTGGATGCTGAACTAAGCCATATTGGGATCTTGGAACCTCCTGCCCTTGCTGGGGAGGAGAAAAAGAAATGTGGAGAAGAGATAGTGACTGGAAGGGGTGGGAGGGGGGAAGGGAGCTTGAACAAGGATATACATGGATAAAAAATATGACTTTATTCATAATAAAAATAATAAATAAAATAAAATAATAAAATAAAACTTGGATCACTTTTTTAAAAAACATGTAATCTGTAGAACACATCTTTATGGAAGAAGTGACATGTACTTTGAAAAGACTTCCTATGTAAATTTATGCCATAAGCTTTATTGTGCACATGGAATTGTGTTATAACTAGAAATCTTTTTCAAAATTGTACTGTACTTAAAATTGTCTAAAAGAAACTGCTTGGTGTCAGACTCTTAAAATTTGAATCAACACTTACTTGTTAGTGTTGTTGAATAGTCTTGTTGCTTCACAGGGATTGACACAGACTATGGTATTTCCAGAGACTGCACAATCTCCTTAAGTCTTTACAATAACCTAAAATTAATCAATTCATTAATTACACTAATGAACATAATTGTCTTTGGCCAGAATATGAAAGACAATATTTTGGTTAGAAAACATACAGATTCTTAATGTCTATAGTAATGTTTGAAGAGGTAAAATGAGATTAAATTAAAATATTGGGAACAAGTATAATGCAAAGTATATATTTTTCCTGATATTTAATTGGTATTGGGAACTGGTATTATGTGAAAGATCCCTTAAAATTTCTATAAGAGCAAGCTAGAACAAAATTTGAAGTGTAAATATTAGTAGCTAGGAGATACAAAATAGTACAAATCAAAGAGATTAATTTGTTCTTCATGTATATACATGCTGCTGTCAAGACTTGTATAAGCCATAATGATGGTTTAACTTATATTTTGACTGACTTTTTGCCACTCATATGAGGCAGAACGTGTTTTCTCAGAAGACTACAACTTTAACTTAGCTAGTAACACAAATAAATAGACCATATTTTTAAAAGAAAATTATCTCCCTAAAATATAGATAAATTTTGAAAAGAGGAAATGACTATTAAAAAACAGATAATGTGATGTGAAAACTTTTGAAAAGTCAATGTAAAATTAGAAATTCAAAACCTTGGCATATTAAAATTATCCTTCAATTAAAAATTCACTAAAATAACTTCTTCAAAGTGTTGAGAAGTTTGAATATATGATGGAGATTGAGAAAATATAGACTTTATTGCCTCAATATGAAGATATCAAACAGAATAAAACCATAAAATCATTAGCTATTTAATTTTTTTTTTTATAAAATTCTGTAGCTGTCAGTCACACAGAAACATTCTTTAGCACAACAGGAATGACAGTTTCTTCTATACATACATAATATACTTAATTATTAATCATTTAGATTTTGCATGTGTGTATTTGAATGCACATAAACATGTCGGTGAACTATAATTGGAGATAATTTAATACTTTCTGGCAAATACCTAGGTATAAAATATCCTGGCATCCAGCACTGGAACGTGGATACTGCTCTGCAGGAATGTCCTGTATCACACTAATGTTCCTCTCCCTCTCCTCTTTATTTCCTGTGTTTCTTCTTCACCTTTCCCCTCATCCTTTAATGCTTTCAATTTACAAGTGACTGCTAAATTCTTTAATGGCAGAAAGTACTATGAATACTATTACCAGCATTGAAAGTGTCTGTTTATTTTGCTTTCTGTTAGGTCCAAAGGAAATTCCAATTCCACAAGCAACAAAAGTCCAGAAATGAACTAAACCTAGTTACAGGAGTGTTTCTGGCAGTTAGATAAAACTTAAACTTAACCAAAATAAAACTATAACATCCTATTCTTATAAAGAAACTAACTTGTAAAATGCTAAAGATAATTAAAACATCAAATTAATTATAGGTCACCTTTAAATGATCAAACTCTTTATTGTTCTCAGAACTATGCTAGTAATCACACCAAGTAGAAATGTAATTTATTTACAAGGGCAAGTTTTAGCTTTCTGTACATTTTGTCAAGTTTAAACCTGTGAAGAAGTAACTAAAAAAAGGTAGCCTGCTTAAAATCAAGAATAGTTACTACATCAGATAATGGTCCTCAAACCCTTCAGAATTATCTGTTTAATATGATGTTTAAGATATTTAATGAAAAAGGCCTCCCCTGATAATCAAAAATACCAGTTCTGATAGCAGCAGAGGAGCTTGCCTCAAGTGGGGCAGTGCTGAACACTGGTCCAGCATTGCACAGGAATTTGTGAATTTGGTTCACGTTTGCCAAAAGGAGTCATTTCCCTTACTTCTGACAAAAGAAATGTATGGCTCTTTAATTAATGTATACTTGTGGTACTTACCAAAATATCAACATTTATGAGAGGCTTCCTCAATCCTTACAAGTACTTGTTATAGATGTGAAAGTCTCCACCCCAGTCTCCTTTCCTCCCATAGCTTGTAACCTTCTTATAACCTGGCTATTCTGCCTATTCTCTGCTCCAGCTCCTGCCCTGTCTCCTCCTAGTCCCACTGAGCTCTCTATTCTCTATCATATGCTGTTATTCTCTTGATTCTCTCAAGGGGGCCCTGGCAATGTCCAGTAATGTAAGTTTACTTATTTTTGTTTCTGATCCAGACTGTTCTAGATGCCACTGGCTGTTTCCTTTCATATTTGTAATAAAACCTTCCTACACCATGGCACAGTCATGTCATTAGTTTATATACTTTTAGTTCCCATGGGGCGGCACACATTTTCTTGTCAGAGCTGTTTCTATCTCACAGGCAAGTCAAAAAATATTCTTATTTTATAAATAAATTACCAGGCCAAGTGATCTTTATCAAAATAATGTAATAATAATCTTTATTTTTTTCTTTCTTGATGGTTTGTCTAGCAATTATCTACTCTTTGCTAAAAACATTTCTGTTTCATTTGACTGACTCATTGACTTCAAGTCTATATCTCAGACACTTTTCAGAGAACATAGCACATTAACTTAGCACATTGCCAAGGGAGCATTACCCTCATTATTTTAGTACTCTGGACAAAATTTGTTATAATAAGGTTAACTGTTACATATATGATAATCTACTGCTATTGAATATATGGTATATTTCAGCTTTGGTGAACATTTTTGTTTGAATGCTTAGTTTATCTTATTATTTCTCTTTCTTTTTTTGCTTTATTGTATGGATTGTTTAGCATTTTGTTTTGCCTTTATGACAGGACTGAATAAGCAACTTATGTGCTCACAAGAAGTAGTGTGGGAGCTCCAAAGCAGTACACAAAGCCTCTCAATCACTTACCTCTTGCTTGGGTTTAAAAGGTAGTTTCTGGGCAGTATTTTAGAGTTTCTGAGAGATGTTTAGGTGGATTCCAGAGACATGAATTTTAAACAGTTTTCAAAGGGCTTCTTAGTGGGAAATTAGAGTTTATGAATCCAGGAAGAGATAATGAGACATGAATATTGATTAGTCATATCTGTTGTTTGCTGCATTTAAGAAGAAGGCAAAGCAGGAAATCTATATCCTTTTCATAATCACCAGCATGGTGCAGTCAGCATGTTCAATAGACATCCCCAAGGTGGCTGCAGGAAATCCTGGCAGCATTTGTCATTGACACACCTTATTTCTGTGACTAGAGACAGAGAATTAGGAGTAGCAATGATCCTCTAACTCAGGTTCTATGTGGGAAAAAGATAAAGAAAATGGAAGCCTTAGATGTGCTGAGAATCTAAGGCTGGAAGGTCATGATATGAAGGGGATATTAGGAATAAAGGAGATTTAAAGGGGAAGTAACACAGTGACCTGTGTCTGGGAGGTTCTGAGTTTATATGATGAGTCAAAATAAGTTTTTATCATGACTGCACCTCTGACTGCAAGCAGTATATGATTGAATCAGTATCTCTTAATCCCAAAAATTGACAATAAGATGACTATTACTCTTTAAAGTTAAGTTTGAAAGAAGTTGTAATTAAATACTGGCCAGGTTGATAGACTTCCTGCCCAGGCCCATCTTTGGTTTCTCAGAAAAATAAATGGCCTGAGTAATAGTTTGCAGACACTTAAGTATTTTCCATCAGATCTAATGGACAAGCATACATCCCTAAGTATTTTCTGCCTCTGAACTGTGAGAGCCAAAGTTATATTTTGTTTTAATTACTATGCCTAAGTGATACATAAAATAAAAGTGTCTCTCATCTAAAAGCCTCTTTCTGAAGGACAGATAGTTCCTGAAATGCTGGGGGCTATTACATATGGGAGATAACAAACTACATTTTTTTTTAATTTCCCAAACATGTTTGACCCATCTGGACTGGGATGTTCTTAATCATATGTGAGCTGGAGGTTCACAGGTAGAACTACATCAGGATGTATGCTTTCCCCTGATTGGGTACAGGAGGGAGGTATGCCATAATGTATGTTTGACTCTGATTGGACCTGGTGGAAAATGCAAAGAATTATGGGGTATTCTTAAGTCCCTACAAAGTTTGACTCAGGGCCATATCCTGGGAACCTCTATATGGACCTGGCTGGAGCCCATCTACCTGAACAGTATTTAATTAAATATTGCTCCAAATTTGGCTTGAAACTGTGGCAGTGGTCTTGTTCTTGATTAGTGGCATTAATTAAACCTCCTGCCCACTTGTGATCAAGAATATTCAGTGCAGATGTATAAAACAAACTTTTTTATCGGAATGAAAACCTATGGCTTGTTATATCCCATAAACAATAACTTCCAGCATTTGAGGATTTATCTGTCCTTGGGTGAGGGGTTTGGAGATTTGAGGCATTTTTGTTTCCTGGATGGATATCTTAGGCATAATAACTGACACTTAAAAAGTGACTTTAGCACTCACAATCTAATGGGTTCCCTTCGCTATAGAGTCTGTATGCTTCTGATGGAGGATGGACTGGTATAGCAAGAAGATTCTGCTCTGCCAAGAAACTTTCAAATACCAATCAGCCTCTTTTCAAATAATTGAACTGGAGGCTTAATATTATAGCAACTGCTGGACCAGTAGCTCAAGTATATTACTATTTAGCTCTTAAACTTAAATTATTTCTTAATTCTTATCTATATTTAGTCACATGGCTAGGTACCTTTTTTATTTTCCTTCCAGTGCATGTAGCTGGCATATGCTGCTTTGCCCTTTCTCTTCCCAGAATTCTCCTAGTCTGGTCACTCCAACTATACTTACTGCCTGGCTACTGATCAATCAGTGTTTTATTAAAGCAATATGAGTAACAAATCTTTACAGTGTACAAGAGTAATGTCCTACAGCATACTGGTCACTGGTCTCAAGGTCATGAGGAAGTCACAGGATATTACCTTCCAAGTTGGTGGTAAGAAAGCAAGAAGAAGTTAAAAGCTTCAATATTCAACTTCATTTGGAGCATCAGACAATTATATTCTGGGGGTTAAGCAAAGGTCACATGAGTTTACACTGTGTCAATTCATGGTTGAAAACATCATCTGAATGATAATAGTAGATGATCAGTAAATAACCTGAAGCAAACCCACTCCTATTTACTACACTTGGGAAGGGCATTGAAATAGATTTAAAAAACCACTCATGTTATGAAGCAGATTTTCTCACAAACTCTCAGAATTCTCCTCACATAGCTTCATTCAGGGCACATGTTTTGACAGCAGGAGACAGAGGAGAAACACTGATTCAAAGATTTACCAAAATAACTTGTGTTTAATGCAATCACTACCAAAACAAAAATTTTAAAAATTCACCAGTAATACAAAATGATCAATTAATTGGAAAATCACAAGTGTGTTCTAAATACTTTTAGTTTATATGCCAACATTCCCTACTGCCCTGCAGCAGGGTCTTCAACATGAACCTGAAGAAAGGAGGTGAAATAAATGATGGGATAAGAAAATTCAGAAGAAATGGAGCAAGACAAAACCTTCTGATCCAGGCCTGAAACATTATTTTGCCTGCAGTTAAAAGGGATTCAAGGTGGGAAAGTTCACATAGACATAGGGTGGGGAGATTCCACAGTTAAAAGGTGTTCTGCTAAAACAGGATGTGTTACAATGGAAATCTATTTATCAGTTGCCTAACCAGAAGGAAGCCACCTGTTCTCTGGGTGTTACTATGATAATCTACCTATCAATTGCCTGATCTGAAAAGGAGCCACCTGTTCTCAGGGAGTCAAACCAGAAAAGAGACACCTGTTTGTTGACTGGAGAAAAGCTTAACTCATCGCAAAAAGGAAGCCTAATTTAAGTCTTGCCTGAAGGTCTGGATTTATGGCTAGCTTGAGACAATGGGCTCATTGACCCTGGATTCCTGGCACCCTACCAGAGTTTGAAAGCCAATAATAAATGCATTCTTTTCTTGGGTATTTAGAGAACTTGATCAGACCAAATGATATCAATTCACAACTTAGTGGACAACTATTGAATAAACAATTATAATAGAATTTCTAGACAAACCTGTGAGTCTTGTTACATTTTTTGAAGAGCCATATTAGTGAAGGGAGATCATACATTCTATTTAGAAATATATTATGGGTCAATTATTTAGGCTTGAAAATGATGTTAATTTTTATAATCCTTTTACCTCTTTTCTAATCACAAAGCAAGATAGAATATTCTCAATTTTGCTTTTCTATTTTCTTCTTGCAAAAATGTGCCGAATAAAATTGAGTTAATGTAGCATCTTTTATTTATAGTAACCTTTTAGAATAAATGGCAAGCTTTGTTTCTGAAGTATTTTTTTCTCAATATTATTCACTTCTTAGAATAAACAACCCCTGCCAGTTTTACTTAGGTGGCAGTTCTTTATATAAAATCATTGCACTTCATCTAATTAAAATTAGGTGGAAATAAGGTGGCATGGAAATAAGATACAGAAACTACTAGGATGAACGTAAGTCTTGAATGTTAAAATTAAAGTAAAAATGTTATATTTTTTGTAACTTGCCTTCTACTTGCTATCAGACCTATATTTAATGTAGACCAAAATCCAATTAGCTGACACCAGTTTAGAACTGGACATTATAAGAAAGGGACAAGATTTCAAGTGCCAAGTACGTATCAAGTCAGAGAATTCTACAAGGGCTTGTAAGACAATAGTAAATTTTACAGGAAGTGGTGAGATTCAAGTCCCAAAGAGGAAGGATATATGGAGATGGACACAATCAGAGGGCAAATTGGGATGGCTATCAGCAAGCATTTTGAAAAAAAAAAAAAGAAAGAAAGAATATACCTTTTAAACTCTGTAGTTGCAGAGAGGATTAAATGGGAGAAAGGAGGTTTATGAACTGGGGTATAGCACCTTCTTCACGACACTGAGGATATGGGGACTTGCCTAAATACCTGGCCTTGTGAAAAGGACTGCCTTGGGGAGTCAGACACTCCATTATAGGATATTGTAGTTTCTTATTGTAGTTTATCCAAATAAGTAAAGATTAAAGTGAGCAAAGAGGAGGCTAAATGAACATTATTGTGAACCTGAGTAGACTTTAGGAATTTAAAAACAACCCTAACCCTAACCCTAACCCTAACCCTAACCCTAACCCTAACCAAATATACCTTATTTATCAAGCATACATTACTTTTCTAAATTTTCTAGCAGTTTTGTGTTAAGTTTTGGAAATTTCCATCTTCGGCCCCATTCCAATCCTGGCTCAGATGTTCAGCTGGAAACTCAGCCCAGGTCCTCTCATCCCAAATCCCAATTTCAGAAAATACTCCAAGCATTGATTTCTCCCACACAAATTCTCAAGACCACCCTACACTATTCTTGGCTCATTAAACCTGGATTTATTAATTCAGCTTGAGCCAGCTTATTGCATCATCAGAATTACTCATTTGGGGGAATTTTCAAAATACTTATCACTAACTTCTTAGGGAATAGGCAGAATTATCACCTATATGGTTCCACGGTGGTGGAATTTATTTCCCAAAGAATTTAGAAAGGCTACCATTGAGCTTTTTTTTTCCTTTATCAAGGGCTATACAACATTTCTCAATGTGAAAGGCATAAAAGCAAGAATCATTAAAAATGAAAGTCAAAGGCTACTGGTGCATTGTGAGCTACAAAGTTGAATTCCTGGGACTTTGTCAAGCAGCTATAGTTGTGAGAAAACTTTCTGACTCCATTTTGTAGGCAGGAGTCAATATTTTGTATTGTGAAAATTAACTTTCTATTTACTATAAGAGCTGAGTTGCTCTGTTTACTGGAACATGACCTTCCAAATCCCATGACATTGATTTGTTTTTGAGAAAACTCTTACCCTCTCTGATTCTCTCTGATCCTCTGTGACCCTCCCCGAACAATCCATAATCACATGGTGATCAAAATTATGTTAAAAAGTACCAAAAGATATAATAAATTTTTATTCATAAAAATCCATTTATTGAGCAAATATTAAGTCATTATAGCCTCTGAATAAAGCAGGTTCCCTGGAATGGAAAGGAGAGCAGTAGTATAGATTTTAGGGTAGATTTGAGCATGTAGTGAGGCACTTGCATACAGTAGTAACAAACTTACTTATTTAGTGCTGAGGCTACAATAATCTCAGTTTTCAAGTATGTGTAGTAATGCTATAAAGTATAGACAATCTGTTGTGAGGTAGACCTTTTGCACTCCCTAATCCTATCTCCTTTAAGCCTAATATCACCAATTTTAAGAAATGAAACAGCTATTTGAGAGTCTCCTTTGTCATGAGTGTGTTTTCCTCTGCCAGCATCAAACCTCAGCAAACAAGTTTTCTTTTTCTTTAAATAGTAGAGTCATTGGAAACTATAAGTAACTAGGTGTTAGAGAAGTCATAGATGAGAGTACCATGGTTTTACAAAAGCAAAATTAAAGACTGTCTAAATTGTCCGGGGGCCTCAGCAAGCATGAATACCTTCTAAGCAAGGGAAGCAAACTGATAACAAATTATTTTCTCTCCAACCCAGGATTTGGATCTCAAACACATATTAATGGAGATAATGGACTTTTAAATTGTGTTTTAGTTACAGCCTTCACATAGATCAAGATTCCTAAAAAAGAAATGTATCAGAAACACTTTGTTTTACAGGTATTTCTCAGATTAGTATGTTTATCACTGGAGAGTTTCATTGAATTATCTGTATGTTTTCAAACAATTTAAAAAGAATCCCGATTTTTCTATTTTATAATAAAATTTCAAAGAAAGGCATGAAGTATTGGGACACTTTCTAGTGAAGTAAGCAAAATAGCTTTTCTCACCCCTTTTTCTCTCCATTATAAACTAAAAAGCTCAATGTAGCAATCAAAATAATAGCATTTTTGAGACAATGAAGTTTCTTATTCCTTTTTATCCATTTTATGATCAAGGGAAAATTTAAGAATGTTAGCAAATGATTATTATTACAAAATTTTCTTTATAAATACAATAACCTAAGATTATTTTATAAATGGCTATACATTTATAAGTAAATATGATTAATTTGTCTGAAAAAAAGTTTAAGGTACAATCTTTTAAGTCATTAAAGATAAAAATATAATTTAAAAATAACATTGCTTAGCATACATATTCTTATGAATGTCATCATGACATAATGGCATATATATATATATGCCATTTTTATATGCTTGCATTAATACCCCTTTAACTTTTTTATTCTAACCTAAACATTAATAAAGTTTATATCTTACTAAAATTTTTATTAGGATTTTTGCTACATCAATTTACTAGTAAAATAAGTACTCTACAGTTAAGTGAGATGTCTTTCTGTACTCTGAATATACATTGCTACCATTTGTTAATAAAGAGGTTGTTTTGGCCTATGGCAAAGCAGCTTGGAGGCAGGAAGGAAATCTAAGCATAGATAAAAGAGAAAGAAGGATGGAGCAAAGAATAAATTACAGAATGCCACTCAAGAAAGCAAGATGTAATGGATCAAAGGTAAAGCCATGCAGTCATATGGCAATATATAGATTAATAAAAATAGTTTAAGTTGTAAGAGCTAGTTGATAATGAGCCTGGAACTTAGGCAAAACAGTATGTAATTAATATAAGTGTTTATGCAATTATTTGGGACAAAGCAGCTGCAGACAGTACCAGAGCTTGAGGTTAAACCGGATCAGAAACTTGTGGCTACAATCCAGTTACTCACTGTGGTGGCTGATGTTACCTTGATGGAACTAGAATGCCCTAGAGAAAGGCATGTGCACATGTCTGTGAATATCATGTTGTTTATGCTACAAGAGGTGAGAAGACCTATCTACTATGAATGGAATTGTTGCTGGGAATCTGGCTGCTACACACAGAGAAATGGAGCTGAAAAAGGACACACACACATCACCTTCTGCCCTTTATATTGTGAATGCAATGTGACATCTACTTTACATTGATGCTGCCATGACTTCCCCTGAACTGTGAGCCAGAAAAAAAGTCTCCCTTAAGTTGCTTCATTTGGAATATTTTATTATAGAAACAGGAGAAGTAATTAAAAGAAGCAGATATCATAATTTTCTGGCCCAGATTTATTTAATATTAAGTTTTAATAAATCATTTTCAATCTTTCCATTTTTGCCAAGCAGATAACATTATCTGATAAAGACAGAAATATTAATTAACAAATTTATGTTCAAAAAATAGATTAACATTAAGAAACCTGCAAGAGGAGGAACCATTAAGTTATATCGTTAAAAATAAGTTTTTTTTATTATGAATAAAGAAGTCACATTTTCTATCCTTATATATCTTTAATCAAGGTCCTTTCTCCCTCCCACCACATCAGGTCATCCTTTCTTCTCCACATCTCCCCATCCCCTCCCCACGGGCAGGCGGTCCCAAGGTCCCATGGTCCCAATATTGCTTAGTTCAGCCTCCACTCCTGGCAGATCCATGCTTCCCAACATCAAGACTGAGTCAGGTGTTCCTCTAGGGCGAGTGGGATCCAAGTGAGTGCATCTATATTTTTTGAAACCTATCTTTCTCAACTTATAACCTTAGTGTTTTTGAAAGTATCTCTACCTTCCCTGACCCTCCCTAATCACTTGGTGACCTCACAATTTTTTTAAAGAAATTTCAAAAACTTGAAATCATTGAAGAAAGAAATTGAAGAGTACATCACAAAATGGAAAGATCTCCCACGTTCCTAGATACGTAGGATCAGCTTAGTAAAATTGGCAATCTTATCAAAAGCAATCATCAGATTGAATACAATTCCCATCAAAATCCCAACACATTTTTTTTTACAGATCTAAAAAGAACATTACTAAATTTCATTTGGAATAACAGAAAAGCCAAGATTGCCAAAACAATTTTGCTCAACAAAAAGGCCTCAAGAGGCATCACCATCCAGGACTTCAAGTTATACTATAGAGCTACAGTAACAAAAACAGCCTGGTCCTGGCATAAAACAGACTTTGGAACAATGGTATCAAACTGAAGACCCCAACATTAACCTACATACCTGTGAACACCTAATTTTTGAAAAAGTTCAGAAACATTCAATGAAAAAAGATAGTATCTTCAACAAATGTTGGCATAACTGCATGGCAGTATGTAGAAAAATGCAAATCAATCCAATCCTATCACCCTGCACAAAACTCAAATCCAAGTGGATCAAAGACCTCAACATAAACCCAGCTGCTCTGAACTTGATAAAAAAGAAATGGGAAATACTCTCCAATGCACTGGCAAAGGTGATCACTTCCTAAATATAACACCCTAACCCTAACCCTAACCCAAAGCATTGGAAAGTAAGTGGGACCACCTGAAACGGAGGAGCTTCTGTAAAGCTAGTTTTATTACCCTATTCTTTTTTAAACTATTCTGGATGTTTTGCTTTTTTACGTAAGGTTGATATTTATTTTCAGAAAAACAATAAAAACATAAAAAATAGAAGAAATAATTTGCTTCTTGTGTTTCTTTATTGCTTCATTGTCTCTCTTCTCTAAACTACTTTTGATTTTATTGCTTCCAGGGGGACCAAGAAATCAATTCAGGGCTACTACTCTATTTAATCCAGCTCAGGATGCAGTCTCTGTCTCATGGCTGCACCCTAATAAAAAAAATCAAGCTTGATCCCAATTTGGCACAAATTGTAGTAGTGGTCTTAACCTTATCATGAGTTAACATTTTCTGAAAAGCTCCAGTGAGATTCAGACCACCTACACAAATTCTAAACCTTTACTTCAGAACTCTGGAGTGTTAGGAGGTTGCCACTAGGTCTGAATATCAGTGTAAAGTTTCATGTTGAGAGAAGCAGCAAGCATCTATGTAGGGAGGCCTCTTGAATTATAATCTGGTTCTGTTTTGTGGGATTCCTACATGGGATACAATGGGGATTCAATTAGAACCTGATATTTTCTTGTCCAGGCTAAAAAGTAAGACATTGCACCATCCACCTGAGGTTTTAATCTGGTTTTATATCCTGTTTTTATTGTCTTTGTCTTCATTTTAACTTACGTATTTTTTATGTTAATTAGTTTATTTTGGAGTTGGGGCATCTGAACTGATGGACAGTATGCATAATAAGACTAGTAAGACTTATAGCCCTCTGACATGTGTTCTAAAAAATTTAATAAACTTTACCACATATCCCTGATAAGGAGGATTTTGATTATCCTATCACAAAATGTCCCCTCCAAATATTCTGTGAAACTGAATGATCCTCACTTGAGGTTAACTGGCCCTCCCAGGTTACTATTGATTTTCAGATAGCTTGGGTAGTAATTAATGTCAACCTTGGTAAGACTAGCCACCCAGGTAAGATTAAATATATCTTCCCTTGGGCTGAAACATCTTCCAACTGTCTTCCCTGGATAATAGTATAGTCCACAATAGGCAAGGTGGTCAAGCTGTGATTGTTGGCAGATGAAACCTTCAAGGGCCTATGTGCTGAAGCAACGTCTACCCTGCCCACCCCATGATGGTCTTTCTGATCCACAGCAGGCAAGGTGGGCAAGCCATGGTTGTTGACAGCCAGACACTGAGAATGGTAACAAAGACCAATGATTTCTCTCTGAAAAAACATTCTTCAGGTCTCACAGAAGGAAGAATTCCTCCTTCCTCTATATAACCATCTTTACTCTCTTCTTTTCTCCTCACCTCAAGCTCATCCTTTGCCACTACAGTCCTCACCAAGGCATCACTCTGCCCTGTATGCACCTACCCCATCCCACCTTCTAGTTCTTCCTTACCTCTGCCTAACTTCTCCCTCCCAGAACTTTCTACCTCTTCCTTTCTTTTCCCTTACCTACAGCTGACAGGGAGTCCTGTATGACCCTACTGACTCTTTCTCTAATCTGATTCTAGGGTGGTACCTCCTTCAGTTCATTCCCCAATTTTCCATTTCCTGACAATCCCTATTGTATGTATATCTTTTTCTCCACTATAAATCTCTACAACTGGAAGAATCAGAACCTTTGTTTAAGTAAGAGCCCAATTTCCTTAATTCTCTTACTGATTCTATCTTTTCCTATCATCTCCTTACATGGGATGACTGTTAGAAGATTCTCTGTACCCTCTTTACTATTGAAAAAAGGGAACAAATCCTCAAGAAAGCAAGTGAATAACTCTCTGAAATAGCTTTAATGGCTTATGACTAGAGATGCTTTCTAGAGGTGATTGATCATGCTCTGCCAATGAGACTCTAGCAGACTACAATACACAGAGAGGTAGAAGGTCACTCAGTGTGTACCAACAGGTTCTGCTAGAAGAATGAAATGACCATCCCCAAAACCCACTAACCTATCTAAGGTGACAGATGTGAAACAGGCCCCACAGGAATCACCTCCACTTTTTCTAGAGTACCTCCTGGATACCTATCAGGTACATATTCCTATAGACCAAAAGAACCTCTAGAATCTCTAGGTGATTAATCTGGCCTTTATTACTCAGTTGGCCCCTAAAATATATAGAAAGATACAAAAGATAGATGGGTTTTCAGGAAAAATCAAGTCAGAACTAATAGAAGTATTCCAGAAAGTGTTTGCAGTGACAGCAAAGAAGGTCTTCATATAAAGAAGATGGAGCATGCTACCATGGCTGTAGTAAAAGCTCCAGCCACTTCCAACACTCTATGCATACTGTGAGAGAAAAAGGACCAATGTACCTACTGCAAAGAAATGGGCAGTTGGAAAATGAATGTACATGCTGGAAACAGATACCTCCTGACCCCCAAACCCAAGCCAATCCTAGCTATGGAGTGTGATGATATTTTGTTTGTGCTGTACCAAAACTTGCCTGAACATCAGAGGACAGATCTAGCCACTAGCTAACCATAGAGGCCAGGCAGGGTGTCACACACATTTGGTCTCAGAACTTGGGAAGAAGCAGAAAGAGCAGGAGTTCAAGGCCACCCTTGGCTACACAAGATTGATCCAGTCTCACATCTTTGATCCCAGCACTTGGGATCTCATACCTTTCATCCAAGTACTTAGGAGGCACACACCTTCAATTCTAGTACTAGAGAGGTGAAGACAGGAAGTAATATAGCTGGGCATAAAGAAAAATATAAGTTGAGCAGAGACAGAGGCTTTCCCCTCTTGCAGGTAGTAGAGTTGTCGAGGTAAGAAATGGCTATGGCTTGTTCCTTTGTCTCTCTGATCTTTCAGTATTCACTCCAATATCTGGCTCTGCCTTTTTATTACTAGGACCAATTATGATTTGTGCTACAGTAGAGGACTAGTGAGGCTGAGGCTCCATAGAACTAGGGCCCTGAGCCTATGGTGACCTTCACCATACAGGGCCAAACTTTAAAATTTCTAGTGGACACAGAGGTACGCATTTGGTATTACAGAATCCTCTAAAACCCCTTACTAACCAAACATTGGAAGTACTGGGAATGCTAAAGAATACAATTGGACTACTGACTGGACTGCTAACTGAGGACAAGAAACTGTAACACATTCTGTTTTGTTACTCCTGAGTGTCTCTACCCTTTATTGAGGCAGGACCTCTTGAACCAGCTCCAGGCAACATCATTCTCAGGAGACTTAATTCAGTTGCAATGGGGAGGTCCTGATAAAGCTTTAAGTATAATCTGCCAAATAAATGAGGAATATCTGCTCCTCCAAGGTATAACCCATTCCTTGGAAGGGGAATGGAAATAATTACTGATTCAGGAAATTCCTATAGTTTGGGCAGAGGATAATTCTCCTGACTTGACAAAACATGTGTTACCCATCATAACAACTGGGGCAATGCCCATTTGAGTCAAGCAATATCCCATCAGTTGAGAAACCAGGGAAGGAATTAAGATGTACACCAGGTACCTCTTTGAAGGTGACATACATATTTCTGCCAGTCAGTCTATAATACCCCCTTGCTGCCTACCCAAAAGCCTGAACTAGAGACTATAGACCAGCACAAGACTTGAGGGAAATGAGCAGGAGGGTAGAATGTATTTACCTGACTGTTCCAAATCTTTATACTCTGCTCAGTTTATTGCCACCAGAGCAAAACGTTTACACTGTTTTATACTTAAAACATGACTATTGTCCATCCTTTGTCAAAATTAATCAGTCCACTTTCTCATTTCAATGGGCTGACCTGGGCAATAACCTGGACCAAACTGCTCCAGGGGTTCAAAAACTCTCACACTGTCCTCAATGAAGCATCCAACTAGGATTTAAATCTCATCCATAGTAAGTGCCTTAAGTTTACTTTGCTTTGCTATGTGGATAATTTATTATTGGATGCTAAGAATGAGTACTGTTTGAAAGCCACCATAGACCTTTTGAAAAATCTAGCCCAGTTAGACTATAGAACTTTTTTGTTGTTGTGAAAAAACACAAAGCCCAAATTTGCTCATCCCAGGTTACCTACTTGGAATATGAACAGAGAGAAAGGAAAAGACTGTTGTCCCAGGCTTGCAGAGCAGCTACAGTGCAAATATCAACTCCAACTACCAAGAAACAAGTTATGGAATTTCTGGGAGCTGTTGGATATTGGTGTCATTGGATATCTGAGTTACTTGAAATTGCCACACTCTTGTATCATACTATGGCCAGGGACAACATCTCTTTGAAATGGATTGAGGAACATGAACAGGCCTTTAAGAACTTAAAAGAGGCCCTGGGACTGGCTCAGCATTAAGCCCTTTTATCTTTATGCCTATTAAAGAAAGGGCATTGCCAAGAGTGTTCTGAATCAGCTCATGCATCCCTGGAAATGTTAGATAACTTACATCTAAACAAGAATGGAACCTGGGATGCTCCCCCCCCCCACACACACCTGTTTAAGAGCCACCAATCACAGCCACTGCAGTTCCTGTGAAAGGAACTGACAAGCTTACACTGGGGCAGATTCTAACTGTAACACTTCTACATGTTGTGTGAGCCCTGATGAAGATGCCACCAATCAGTGGATTTCTAATGCCCATCTGACACAGAAACAAGTCTATCTTTTAGATAAGGACAGACTGACTTTTGATATACCATTGGACATCAATCCCAGAATCCTGCTTCCATATGGTGACCCTTAGGATTCCATCTGTGACAGCCTGGTGATGCTGAACACCATCCAAGATATATGACCTGACCTGACAGACATTTCTTTTACTACCAGAGATGCAAATCTATATATGGATGGCAGCAGCTTTATCTAAGAAGAAACCAGGTATTCTGAGGCAGTGGTGATTATAGGGCAGAAGGAGGTCATTTGGACACAAGCCTTGCGTTGTCCACGCAACATTTTTGTTCAGAGAACAGAAATAATTGCTCCAATTCAGGTTTTAAGATGAGCTGAAGGAAAAAAAAAGGTGAAGATCTACAGAAAAAGCCTGTATGCTTTTGCCATGGTTTATGTTCATGGACAGATTTATAAACAGAGGAAACTACTATCCTCAGAGGAAAGACTTAAAAATAAATATAAAATTGTTCAGTTGCTAGAGACTTCTGGCTACCACCTGAACTGGCTATTACTCATTGGCCTGGACCCTAAAATGACAAAAGCACCCAAACTGATGATAACAACCATGAAGATCAAGTTGCTAAACAGGCCCTTCTTGGGGAACCTAAACTCCAGACTGTCCTGGAATTATCTGCTGTCCCTGCGCTCCCACTCTGCATTGATAAAGATGTTCCTGAGTGTTATGCAGAAGAGATCAAATCATATTCTGACTTAGGGGCTCAGGAGAGCTGCAACAAATGGTGGATCTTGACTGATGGAAGCATCTGCATTCCAAAGGAACTTGGCCCAAACTGGTTTACTGCCTTGCATTATGTCCTGCACTTGTCAACTAAATAAAAGCTCAGCACTCATCTTCCCATGTGTCTGGCTACCTAGATATTAAGAAAAACCTGGATTTGCCAGGAGTGGAGACTGATCCAAGCATTATTGGGTCAGTGGGACCAAAGGACTGTCTGCTCCCTGCCCAGGGAGGGGATGGGGAGTTTCGGAGAAGAAAAAATGACCTGATGTGGTGGGAGGGGGAAGGGACCTTGAATAAGGATATACAGGGTTGGAAAAAAATTCAGAGGGAAAGCTGAACGCAAAGTAAATATATGTGTAGCAATCTTATTTGCATTATCACCCTTGATAAGTCATGCTTATGAGTTTTATCTTCTTTATAGTTATTGTTAACTTCTCACCATTAAATTCATTTTACTGTTTTTCTTGATAAATACAAAATAAACTAAAAAAAAGAAAAATTTCAAAGCATTTCAGACCACTGCCTGACCTCTGCCTACATAAACACAAAGAAAGACATATTTCCCCTATGCTAATGGAGTCGAGTAATAATACTCAGTGAAAGTTTGGAAATACATTTCCCTGAAGTCAATTCATGATTTTATGGCTACAAATATCTGCTGGTGTTTGTTGATGCTGTCACAGGCTGGGTAGAGCCCTTTCTATCCCTAATAGAAATGGCCCAAATGGTAGATAAGGAAGTAATAATGGAAATTACTTCCAGATTGGCCTCCTCACATCTCTGGGGTCTGACAATAGCCCACCTTCCCAGCCAAATTGTCTCAATTGCTCTCTCAGGCTCTTAACAATAACTGGAAACTTCATTGTCTGCAAGGTCCTCAGAGATTAGGAAAAGTAGACACTGAATAGACCTTTAAATGAGATTTTAACTAAATACACTCTTGAAACTGGTAACTGTGTTGCCTTCTTGCCTTGTGCCCTTCTTAAAATTTGATGTAACTCCTATAGAGAAAAGATGACCTTTATGCAATAGTCTATGGCCAACCACCTCCCAAGATTTCTTGAGTATATGCCAAACTGTTATCAGATTGCTCCATTCAAATCTCTGAGTTTTTAAAAGGATTGCAATTAACTGTGGATAAGATTTTCCCTCAGGTCCAGGCTGCTTAGCCTGTTGGGTACTGCCTACCTGATCACTACTTCCAGCCCAGAAATGCTCTATTAATTCACTGCTTCAGAACTGACCAGCTTGAATCTAGGTGGAAATGACCTTACATTGTGATTATTTAGATGCCTACTGCTGTTGAGGTCACTGATATTTCTGCCTGAGTTTATTCCTTACACTCAAGAAGGCACCCAGGGAACTCACAGAAGCAGAGACTAATCCTCAAAGGTGGAAAGTGTCTAAAAAAAGGATCATTAAGAATCAAAACATTCATAGTTTGAATAATATTGAATTTTTGCAGTTGAAATTTGCATCATGATTATCTTATAGCTAACAGCTTTATTTTAATTTGAACTTATGCTAATAGAACCTAAATGAATCTTAAGAGGAGAAATAAAAGGTGCCTATGTCATAAGACACACCCTGATATTGTCTTGCCATGCAAAAGAATGCCTTTATCCACCAGGGCCTATAGTTTGGACAAAAGAAAGGGGCAGATAGTTGTTTGTCGATGAATTAAAGATACTTGGGATAGACAAATCTACCTGACCAATCCTAAAGTAATAATGTAGAATTTAACATAATCAAATATTCTTCTATGAATACCTGATTTTTGACCAAGAAGTCAGAAATATTCAATGGAAAAAAGATAGTATCTCAACAGATTCAACTCAAATTGTGGTAGTGGTTTTATTTTCATTGTTTGCATTAACCCCATTCCAGGTAAAAGAAACCTTTGGTACCATTTATTAAATTATAGACTGGATGAGGTTATTAGCATTGGTAGTAAGTGTTGGTAAAATTGTTTAAATAAATTTAAGTTAGTTTAAAGACCTGTCTCCAATGGTGAGGCAAATAGTCTTTGCTTCTTTGATTATACTTCTCCTATAACACCCTGATTTTAAAGTTTATGCTTCACATGGAAGTCAGATGCCTATATCAAAATATACTCATTTTGGCTGACCACCCTGTATATTACTAGGAATGATCCACATAAAGGAAAACCTAACTGGAGATGACATAGACTGTATGAACTTCAAGATGTCTTAAATAAAACTTGTTTCTAACATTTTTCTTTCATAACCATTTCCTTTTCCCATTTCCCTCTTTCTATCTCTCCTGCCCTTCTGTCCTGCTGATGCTTCCACAGCATCCTGACTTGAAACTCACCTTACCTCTTATTGCTCCACCAAGAAATTCTTCCTGCTAGATTAACTGCTTTTTTTATTTTATTTTGCATTGTTCTCCTTCTTGGAGGATACTGATGATGCCTCTGAAGCAGGAATCTGCATGTAAGGATCAAGACTGTTTGCCACTTCTTTCCTCTTGGATGCCAGCAAGCAGAGTAATCAATTCTACTCTGCTCTGCTTAGGTGACTCCTGTGGTTAATTTTGCATACATTTCCCAATATGCTGAGTCATGTAACTGCAACACCCTGAATCTCAGTCATTATTTTTACACATACTGAGTTAGAATAGAGACATATTATCATTGCACACTTCAGTTAAGTTTCTAATATGAATTTCAATTACTGCCTCATTAATATGTGCCATTACATTAATTCCCCTTTCTCAATTAAAAATTCTAATTTTAAGTAGATTTATAATGAGCAAAATATGAACTCTATGTATAATGTCCCTCAAGGCCAATATTCCTTAACTACTTGTAACTGCTATTTATATTTATTCATTTAAAATATTTGTATTATACTGAGAATTTCATGCATTGTGTTTGATCATATTTCCTACTAAACCCACACACATTTCATATTAACCCAACTCTGTATCCCTGTTAATTTTTATTTAAGTACAATTAATTTCCTGTTAAAGTGCAATTAATACTGCCTCTAAACTCTTAGGCATGTGACCATCTAGTGGTACATGTTAGGATTATCATGGGCCAAAGGCTTATAGGAAACCAATGGCATGAAAGTATCTTTCTGTAGCTGTCAATTTTCACAGCTCCTCAGCTGTGGGAGTGGGGACTCATTTTTACTTCTCTCTTCATGCTGGGATTTTTTTTTCTTGTTTGAGTTTGTATAGATCTTGTGCACACTGTCACAGTTTTTGTAAGTTCATATGTGCAACTGCCTTTTTGCATGTAGTAAACACTCTTTCCTTGTAGACAGCCACTACCTCTGGCTTGTACAGACATTCTCTTTACTACAGTGATCCCTGAACCTCAGGAGGTGAGTTTCTAGGTTTACATGTCTTCTGAAGGACTGATCATTTTGTCACATATTTTCTTCACTTTGACTATTTGTGAGACTTGTGTTAATCATTATCTCCTGTAAATACAAACTTCCTTTATGAGAGTTGAGAGATGTACTACTCTATTCACATATTCATTATTTTATTTACATTTTATTATTATTACTTTATTCACATATTCATTATTTCTACCTACATATAATACATCTCTTTCAATAGGCATGTATTTTACATTTACTTTTTTCCTGACATAAAGATAAACTAAAGAATTTATCTTCTGATAAGTGGACACTCTTTTAAAGTAACTGAACAGGATAAATAAATTGCTAGAATATACTGCACAGTAGCTTTGATTTTACAATAAAATTTCAATTTAATAGTATAAATTCTGCAGAAGAAATTGTAAAGTCACTTTAACATGACAATAAGACAACATGAGTTTAGATCTAAACCAAATGGACAGTGTCATAAGTGGTGACTTTTAAGCATTTTTACTTAAAATTAATTTACTTTAAGAGAACTTTGAAATGTTTGTTGATAATTTTCTTATTATAAAATATACCTTTTTGTTGTTTTAAAAGCTTCTAAGCAGATTTTTTTAGAAAACTTTTCTTTTAATTACTGTAATAATTGGCAAAAACAGGTTAAAAGTATATATTTCCATAGAATTAGCTCTGTTACACAATTTGAATTTTTATTCAATTCCAAGATATGTACATCACCACTAAAAGAAATCCTATAACCACTGTACCCACTCTGAATTTACTATTGTCCTATTTATGTTTCTGAGGATATTTCTATCAATAAGTAAGTTTTATAAATAAGGCATAGTCAATAAATACTTATGCACACATGTTTGTATCTTGATGATTTACAACAATAAAAATATAAAGGGGCCTAATTAAACCCCACTGTATTATGAGCAAAGTGTATTACGTCCATCATTGAAATGTACTCTCATTCATATATACAAAGAAATAAATGGCCCACCAAAATAATGAATCAGGGCTCATATAGGGTCACACATGATATGAGATTTCTTTATATATGCTGTAAAATACCATTGGATAATAAAGGAACTATTTTGGCCTATGGAAAGCCAGTTTATAGACAGGCAGAAATTATAAGCACATATAAAGGGGATAGAGGGTTTATTCAGATAGAGATCCTGTGAGCTGCTGCTGAGGAGGATGATAAAAAGGAATTCAATTAAGCCACAGGCCATTTGGCAAGACCAATTAATGGAAATGAATTAAGATGCAAGAGCTAGTTAGCAATATTCCTGAGCCATAGGCCAATCAACATGTGATTAATATAAGCTTCTGTGTGTTTCTTTGGGATTTTGGGGCTGCTGATCTGGCCTCAGGACTAAGCAGCAGTGGGCATGTCTGGACCTTGAAAGTAGATGGTCCAGAAACTCATACTACACATAGAGATTTAAGCAGCTAGCACAGGACTTGCATGGGTCTGTACCAGGTCCTCTGTGTACATGTTATGATTATTAACTTAGTGTTTCTGTGAGACTGTAACAGTAAGAGCAGACTTGTCTCTGACTCTATTGCCTGATCTTGAGACTCTTTTCTCCTGCTGGATTGCTCTGTCCAAATCTCCATATGAGAGCTTTAGCCTTGTTTTATTATATCTTATTTTGTCCTATTTGTTTGTACTTGATTGGATACATGATCTTTTTTTATTTAAGGAAAAATTAAATTCACTTTACATATCAACCACAGATTCTCTCCCCATCCCTTCTCCCAGTCCTCCTCCCATCTCCACCCCAGACCTTTTCTCTCCTCCAAAAGACTAAGGCCTCTAATGGGGAGTCAGCAAAACCTGGCATATTTAATTAAGGCAGGACCGAGCCCCAATCCCTTGCATCAAGGCTGAGCAAGAAATCCCACCATTCCTTTGGTCAAAAAGCCAGTTTATGAACCAGGAATAGATCCTGATCTCACTTCCAAGGGCTCTTTAAACAGAACTACACAGTTTTCTCCTACATGAAGAAGACCTAGACCAATTCCATGCAGCCTCCACAGCTGTTGGTCTAAAGTTCATGAGCTTGTTTCAATTTTCTCTGTAGATTTTCCTATCATGATTTTGAACCCCCTTTCTCCAATAATCCGTCTTTCCTTTCTTCAACTGTACTCCTGAAGCTAGACCTGGTTCTTGGCTGTGAATCTCTGCATCTGCTTCCATTAATTACTGGATGAAGGCTCTCTTGGTCCAATCAGAGGTAGGTTCTGCTCTTTTCTGAACAGCAAAGGAGGGGGAATGTATTCAGTGGAAGGGGATGTTAGTATCTGGGAGTAGTGGAGGAAGCAGTGGAATGTATTGCATGGGAGAAAAAAATCTATTTAAAAAGAGATTAAAAACAAAAGACAAATTGGTAGACATTGCAATGTAATTGAACATCAGAAGGCTTATGATATATGATAGAAATCTTATTATCTTCAATCAGGACACCAATCCTCATACTCAATAGCCTCCAAATAATCTCCTAATATTTTTTATCTAAATTAAATTTTTTAAAAAGTACTACAGCACTTTATAGTCCCCAGTGTCTCAAGAAATTACAGAAATATTAAGGTTTTGAGTTTGAAGATGACATAACTATCTCATTTCCCCTTCAAATTACCTTTTGAGTGCATGCTTTAATTCAATTTATTATTATTTTTTTATTTCTGAAACTATAGCATTATTACATCATTTCTGCCTTTCTTCTCCTCCCTTTAAAACCTTGAATATGCACTCCATTCTCTCTTTAAATTAAGAACACAGTATTTCTTATCTGAATCTTTAATTTTAATGAGAAAATAAATCCACAGACATCTAAAGACAAAAGCCACATAGCCAAATACCCTGGAGAATTATACTAGCATAATTTATGCTTGTAAAGTCTCTAAAAATCAGTAAATAGTGCATTAGTTATTTTCATCACTACTGTCACTCAATATTTGTCAAGAAACAACTTGAGCAGTAAAGATTTTATTTTGGCTAGTACTTCAATGGCATACATTATGTCTTAGAAGGTACTGATGTGGTCACATTGCATCCACAGTCAAGAAGAAGAGAAGTGGGAAGAGCTATAAATCTCAAGGCATATGCCCCATTAATCTGCTTCCTCCAGTAATACTTCAACTCCTTACAGTTTTATAACCATCATACACAAAGCCATCAGCTAGGTATCAAGTATTCATACACATAAGGCAATTCAAACCACATATTTGGAAAGTATTTAAAATCAAATAACTCTGACAATTAACTAACTAATTATATAGTCTATAGATATAAAAATTGCATATACAATTCAATGGAGCTCCACTCTGCACTGTAGAGAGCAGGCAAGCAAGACTAGGTAGAGTTAAGAGAGTATATTCTGACATTGAAGAGTCCTCAGTTAAAATCTTAATTTTCCCATTAGTCTTGACATCTAACACATGTTAGTTAGGATAACAATTTTTAATTTTATTGAATTTTGATTTTCTAATTTCCAAAATTGTAACAAAACTGCATATGTCACAGGATTAAGAATAAATAAATCTGTAAAGGTTATAGGTTAGAGTATAGCAAAAAAGAAAAGAAAGAAAGAAGAGGAAGAAATAGCTTTTACCCACTTTTCATCCCGAAATTGTGTTTTAAATGGTTGGGTCAGAAAAAGCATATAACCCTAAATATACACATTTGCACCCCAAAGGCATTAGCTCATCTATGTTCATAGCAGCATTATTTGTAATAGCAAGGACCTGGAAACAACCTTGATGTCCCTCAACTGAAGAATGGATTAACAAACTGTGGTACATCTACACAATGGAATACTACTCAGCAGTAAGAAAAAAATGATATCCTAAAATTTGCAGGCAAATGGATGGATTTGGAGAATATCCTCCTGAGCGAGGTATCACAAACTCTGAAAGATAAGCAGGGGATGTACTCACTCATTACTGGTCTCTAAACAAACTAACAAGAAGAAATCCAAGCATGCCCATGCTGCAAACCACAACCACTAAACAGCTTGGGATCAGAAACACCCTGGATTCACCCTTTGAATCCCACTCCACCTATAGGAACACCTGACTCACTCTTGAGGGAAGGAGGACAAAATGGTATTTGCCAGGAGTGGAGACTGGACTAAGCATTATTGGATCAGTGAGATCATGGGACTGTCTGCAACCTGCCCAGTGAGGGGATGGAGAGTTTTGGAGAAGAAAAAAATGACCTGATATGGCGGGAGGGAGAAGGGACCTTGAATGGGGATATACAGGGGTAGAAAAAAAAATCCAGAGGGAAAGCTGAACACAGATTAATTTTATGTGTAGCAAATTGTTTGCATTATCACCCTTGATAAGTCATGCTTATGATTTTTATTTTCTTTATATTTATTGTTAACTTATCAGCATTTTAAATTCAATTTACTGTTTTTCTTGATAAATACAAAAGAAAGAAAGAAAGAAAGAAGAATTATAAATCACTAAAAGACACTTTGAGAGTGACTCATGAGATAATATTACTCATTTTTTTAAAATTTTCTCTTCAAGAAAAGCTATTTGAGCTAAACTACATTAATATATACAATATTAACTTCAAGACACAATATTACAGACCCAAATTCTGAAGTCTGAAATAAAAGTAGAATAAGACTTTATAACATACAGAATTATAGGTCTTTTGAACTAAATAAATGAATAATGCGTATGTTCAGATAATGAATATATTCAGATAATGAACTCTTAGCAATTAATTTTTTAAGCAAATAAACTATACACTTTGGTAAAGGAAGTAGGTATAATGAGCAATCTGAAAAGTGAAAAAATATATAGAAATGAAACATTAAAAATTCAAAAGAACTCTTCTGAGCAACATACAAGAAAAATATCAAAGACAGCATAATTAGAAAACAAATAATATCTATATTTGAAATTTCCTTACAATACTAATTCACAAAATACTTAATTCAAAATGAATAGATGTTCATTTAATAAAAGAAAATAATAATAGAATGCTATGCAGAAAAAATCGTAATATTTAGTATTCTTAAATAAATTAAAAAATTATGGATATATATAATTATGTATATACTTATATATCCTGTAACAAAATATATCTTATTCTACAAAGATTTACAATTCGTAAACAATAAAGTTGTAAACTTCTGACTTCTGAGGATAAATTACCTCTCTTTAGAATATATGAAGGCACTAAAAATCTACTAGTTGATCAGAACTATGCATGATATTTATACATTGAGTGACAACAAAAAAATCCATAAAACAGATGCACTAGGTATTTATTAGTTTGACACAAATAAGAGTCATCTGTGAATTGGAAGCTTCAACTGAAAAAATATGTCCACCAGATTGCCTGTAGGCAAGTATGTGAGGCCCTTTTCATGATCAATGACTTAAGTGGAAGAACCCAGCCCACTGTGAGTGGTGTTACTATGAGCAGGTGGTCCTCGACTGTGGGACTCAATTTATCTGTGAAATGACACACCCTAGCATGATGGATACAAAAATAGAAACCATCCTTCTGCCACATACAAGAAACACATCTCAACTTCAAAGACAGTCAAAGGCTTAGAATAAAGAGTTGGGAAAAGACTTTCCAATCAAATGATCCTAAGAAACAAGTTGGTGTAGTCATTCTAATTTTAACAAAATAAACTTTAAACTAAAATCAATAAAAAGAGACCAGGCCAGATGCTACTTATACATCTCAGAAAAAATACACCAAGACAAAATGTCAATCCTGAATATCTATGCCCCTAACACAAGGGTACCTACATATCTTAAAAAAAAAAAAGCTTCAGTAAACTTCATATTAAATCCAACACAGTAATAGTGGGAGAATTCAATTGTCCAATTTAACCCTTGGATAGAACAATGAGACAGAATCCCAACAGAGAAATAATGGATCTAACAGAACTTATGACCCAAATGGACTTAATAACTATACTAAAACTTCTACCCAAACTAAAAGGAATACACATATTTCTAGGCACCCCATGGAATTTTCTATAAAATTTACCACATACTAGGTCATAAAGAAAATATCAACAGAAACAAAAGAAATGAGAATAATTCCTTGTATTATATCAGATCACCATGGTCTAAACTTAGATTTTATCCACATAGAAAAATCACAGAAAGCCTACCAATTCATGGAAACTAAACACCATTCAACTGAACCACCTCTGGATCAAGGGAGAAATTAAGAAATCAAAGACATTTTTAGAAATTAATGAAATGAATCCACAACATACTCAAACTTATGGGAAACAATGAAAGCAGTCTTAAGAGAAAAATTCATAGCACTAGATACCTATATGAAAAAGCTAGAGAAATTCCACACAGGAGACCTAACAGCACAGCTGAAAGTCCTAGACCAATTAGAAGCAAACTCACCATGAAAAAGTAGATGGCAGGAAATAATCAAACTTAGAGCTGTAATCAATATAATTGAAACAAAAAGAACAATTCAAAGAAAGAATCAATGAATAAAAGTGTTGGGTCTTTCAGAAAGTTAACAACATAGATAAACCCTTTTCCAAACTAACCAAAAAACAGAGAAAGAATATCCAAATTAACAAAATCAGAAATGAAGAGCAGGACATAACAACAGAATCCCAGGAAATCTGCAGATTTAGCAGGTCATACCTTGAAAATTTTTACTCTACAAAAATGGAAAACCTAGAAGAAATAGACAGCTTTCTGGACAGGTGCCACTTACTGAAATTAAATCAAGATCAGATTACAGAACTAAACAGACCTATAGACCAAAAGAAATTGATGATGTCATTAAAAGACACCCAAATAATAAAAGCCCATGTTCAGATGGTTTTAGCTCAGAATTTTACCAGACATTCAAAAACTAATACCAAAACTCCTCAAAATGATCCGTACAGTAGAAAATGAAAGAATATTGCCAAACTCTTTTTTGAAACCACAATAGCCAAGATAGCCAAGACACTCAAAGATGCAACAAAGAAAGAGAATTACACACAAATTTCCTTCATGAACATTGATGCAAAAAAATTCAACAAGATTCTGGCAAAACGAATCCAACAACATATAAAAAATTCATCGACCACGATCAAATATGCTTCATCCCAGAAATGCAGTGATGGTTCAACATACAAAACAAACTATAAATGTCATTGATCATATAAACAAATTGAAGGAAAGAAAAAAAAAAAACATGATCATGTCCTCAGATGTTGAAAAAGCCTTTGACACAATCCAAAACTCCTTTATGATAAAAGTCACAGAGATATTAGGAATACAGGGAAAATACGTAAATGTAATAAGGTCATTTACAAGAAAAAGAAAGCTAGCATCAAACTAAATGGAGAAAAACACAAAGTAATCCCACTAAAACAGGAACTAGACAAGGATACCCCCTATCCCTTTATCTATTCAATATAGTTCACAAAGTTTTAGCCAAAGCAATAAGAGAATAAAAGAAGATTGAGGGGATATGAATTGGAAAAGTGGAAGTGAAAATATCTCTATTTGCAGATGATATGATTGTATACATAAGTGATCCAGAAATTCTACCAGGGAACTTCAAAAGCTGATAAACACCTTCAGCAGTGTAGCAGGATACAAGATTAACTCAAAGAAATCAGTAGCCCTCCTATACACTAAGGATAAAAGGGCTGAAAGAGAAATAAGGGAAACATTACCCTTTATAATAGCTGAAAATAGCATTAAATACCTTGGAGTAACTATAGCCAAAGAAGTAACAGGTCTATTTGACAAAAACATTAAATCATTGAAGAAAGAAATTGAAGAGACTCTCAGAAAATGGAACTATATCCCATGCTCCTGGATAGATATAGAATCAACATAGTAAAAATGGTAATCCAACCAAAACAATCTACAGATTCAATGTGCTGCCCATTAAAATCCAAACACAATTTTTTACAGACTTTGAAAGAACAATACTCAATTTCATTTGGAATAACAGGAAAGCCAGGATTCCCAAAATAATTTTTCTCAACAAAAGAATCTCAGAAAGCATCATCATTTCTGACTTCAAGTTATACTATTGAGCTACAGTAATAAAAACAGCCTGATACTCGCATAAAAAGACTTCTGGATTAGTAGAAATGAATTGAAGATTCTGGCATTAACCCACACAATTATGAATTTTTCACAAAAATATCAAAAAGATTCAATTGAAAAAAGATAACATCTTCAACATACGGTGCTGGCATAACTTGAAGACAGCAATGTAAAAAAGGCAAATAGATCCAAGTCTATCAGCCTGCACAAAACTCAAAATCATGTGGATAAAATACCTCAACGAAAACCCAATTACACTGAACTTGATAGAAAAGAAAATGGGAAATACCCTCCAGCGCATTGGCACAGGTGTCCACTTCCTAAATATAGCACCAATAACATGGACACTAAGAACAACAACCAATAATTTAGACCTCCTGAAACTGAGAAGCTTTTGTAAAGCAATGGACACAGTCATTGAAACAAAATGACAGCCTACAGAATGGGAAAAGATTTTCACCAACCCTACAAGTGACATAGGGCTGATCTCTAAAATACATAGAGAACTCAAGAAACTAGAGCCAAAAACCCTGAATAACCCAACCCAAAAATTGGGATTCAGGACTTATAAGGGAATTTCAGCAGGAGATTTACAAATGGCTGAAAGGCACTGGAAAAAATTCTCAACATCTTTAGCCATCAGAGAACTGCAAATCAAATCGACTTTGAATACCACTTTACACCTGTTAGAATGGCTAAGGTTAAAGGAACAGTTGACAGCCTATGCTGTAGAGGATGCAGAGCAAGGGGAACACTCCTCCTTGTCGGTGGGAGTTTACCTTAAAGAAAACATGTCCTTCCTCACCCATACCCCTGCCTGAGACCAACAATGCAGAAGTGAAGCACTGTGACATTGAGCAATGGTCTAGCCTTCAACTCTTGTATACAAGGATATTTTTCTTTCTTTCTTTCTTTTTTTTTTTTTTAAGTCCACTAATGAAAGAATTTATACCCTACTTCTCTTTCTGGGATTGTGGTACCTCGTGCAGGAGGATATTCTCCAAATCAATCCATGTGCTTGCAAATTTTAGGATATAATCTTTTCTTACTGCTGAGTAGTATTCCATTGTGTAGATGTACCACAGTTTGTTAATCCACTCTTCAGTTGAGGGGCATCAAGGTTATTTCCAGGTTCTTGCTATTAAAATAATGCTGCTATGAACATAGTTGAGCTAATACCTTTGGAGTGTGAATGTGCATCTTTAGGGTATATACCCAGAAGTGGTATTGCTGGGTCCTTGGGGATATTGATTCTCAATTTTCTGAGAAACCACCATATTGCATTCCAAAGTGGCTGAACAAGCTTACACTCCCACCAACAATGGAGTAGTGTTCCCCTTGATCCACATCCTCTCCAACATAGGCTGACATCTGTGCCTTTTATCTTAGCCAATCTAACAGGTGTTAGGTGGTATCTCAAAGTTGTTTTGATTTGCGTTTCTCTGATGGCTAAAGATGATGAGCACTTTTTTAGGTGCCTTTCAGCCATTCGTAATTCCTCTGCTGAGAATTCCCTTTTTAGATCTGAAACCCATTTTTTGATTCGGTTATGCAAGGTTTTGGGCTCTAGATTCTTAAGCTCCTTCTATATCTTAGAGATCAGTACTCTATCACTTATAGGGTTGGTGAAAATCTTTTCGCATTTTGTAGGCTGTCATTTTGTCCTATTGACAGTGTCCTTGGCTTTACAGAAGCTTCCTAGCTTCAGGAGATCCCAATTAATGATTGTTGGTCTTAGTGTCTGTGCCACTGGTGTTATATTCAGGAAGTGGTCGCCTGTGCCAATTTGTAGAAGTGTATTTTCCACTTTCTTTTCTATCAAGTTCAAAGTGGCTGGGATTATGTTGAGGTCTTTGTTCCACTTGGATTTGACTTTTGTGCAGGCTCAGACCTATTTGCAATTTTCTACACACTTCCATCCAGGTATGCCAACAATATTTGTTAAATATACTATCTTTTTTCCATTGAATGTTTTGGGCCTCTTTGTCAAAGATCAGGTTTTCATAGGTTTTTGGGTTAATGTCTAGATCCTCAGTTCTATTCCATTGATCCACAAGTCTGTTTTTATGCCAGTACCAAGCTGTTTTTATTACTGTAGCTCTATAGTATAACAAGAAGTCAGGGATGGTAATACCTCCTGAGGTACTTTTGTTGAGTAAAATTGTTTTGGCAATCCTAGCTTTCCTTTTATTCCAAATGAAATTGAGTATTGGTCTTTCAAGGTCCAAAAAATATTGTGTTGGGATTTTGATGGGCAGTGCATTGAATTTGCAGATTGCCTTTGGTAGAATTGCCATTTTTACTATGTAGATCCTACCAATCCAGGAACATGGGAGAGCATTCCATTTTCTGATATCCTCTTCAATTTCTTTCTTCAGTGATTTAAAATTTTTGTCAAATAGGTCTTTTACTTCTTTGGTTATAGTTACTCCAAGGTATTTAATCCTTTTTGCAGCTATTATGAAGGATAATGTGTCCCTTATTTCTTTTTCAGCTCTTCTATCTTTAGTGTATAGAAGGGCTCCTGATTTGAGTTAATCTTGTATCCTGCTACATTGCTGAAGGTGTTTATCAGCTGAAGCAGTTCCTTGGAAGAATTTTGTGGGTCTCTTATGTATACAATCATATCATCTGCAAATAGAGATAGTTTCACTTCTTCTTTTACAATTTATATCCCCTTAATCTCTTTTTGTTCTTTATTGCTTTAGCTAAAACTTTGAGAACTATATTGAAGAGATAAGGGGAGAGAGGACATCCTTGTCTAGTTCCTGACTTTAGTGGGATTGCTTTGAGTTTTTCTCCATTAAGTTTGATACTGGCTGTCGGCTTCTTGTAAATCACCTTTATTATATTTAGGTATTTTCCCTGTATTCCTGATCTCTCCTGGGCTTTAATCATAAAGGAATGTTGGATTTTGTCAAAGGCTTCTTCGGCATGTTAGAATATGATCATGTGGTTTTGTTCCTTTAGTTTGTTTATATGATGGATAACATTTACAGTTTTTCATATGTTAAACCAGCACTGCATTTCTGGGATGAAGCCTACTTGGTCGTGGTAGATGATATCTTTTATACATTGTTGTGTACGGTTTGCCAAAATTTTGTTGAGAATTTTCGCATCAATATTCATGAAGGAAATCGGTCTGTAATTCTCCTTCTTCGTGTGTCTTTGAGTGGCTTGGGTATTAGGGTAATTGTGGCCTCGTAAAAGGAATTTGAAAATATTTCTTCAGTTTCTACAGTGTGAAATAGTTTGAGGAGTAATGGTAGTAATTCTTCTTTGAATGTCTGGTAGAATTTGGCACTAAACCCATCTGGACCAGGGCTTTTATTTTGGGGAAGGTTTTTATTGACAGCTTCAATTTCCTTAAGGAAATTATAGGCCTGTTTAGGTAATTAATCTGATCTTCATTTAATTTTGATAGGTGGTACCTGTCCAGAAAGCTGTCCATATCTTCTAGGTTTTCCATTTTTGTGGAAATCAGATTTTCAAAGTATGATCTGATAATTCTCTGTAGATTCTGGGGGTCTGTTGTTATGTCCCTCTTTTCATTTCTGATTTTGTTGATATGAACACTCTCTTTTTGTTTTTGATTAGTTTGACTAAGGGCTTATCTATCTTGTTAACTTTCTCAAAGAACCAACTCTTAGATTCATTGATTCTTTGTATTGTTCTTTTTGTTTCAATTGTATTGATTTCAGCTCTAAGTTTGATTATTTTCTGCTGTCTACTCCTTCTAGGTGAGTTTGCTTCTAATTTTTCTAAGGCTTTCAGCAGTTCTCTAGTTTGAGATTTCTCTAGGTATTTCATATAGGCATCTAGTGCCTTGAATTTTCCTCTTAAGACTGCTTTCATTGTGTCCCACAAGTTTGGATATGTTGTGGATTCATTTTCATTAAATTCTAGGAAGACTTTTAGTTCTTTCTTAATTTCTTCCTTAACCCAGAGATGGTTCAGCTGAGTGATGTTTAGTTTCCATGAGTTGGTAGGCTTTCTTTGGGTTTTGATATTGTTGAACTCTAACTTTAGGCCCTTGTGGTCCGATATGTTACAAGGGATTATTTCCATTTCATTGTATGTATTGATTTTTGCTTTATGACCAGTTATGTGGTCAATTTTGGAGAAAGTTCCATGAGGAGCTGAGACACATGTGTATTCCTTTGTGTTTGGGTGGACACTTCTGTAGATATCTATTAAATCCATTTGCATCATAACCTCTTTTAGACTCCTTATTTCTCTGTTGAGTCTCTGTCTGGTTGATCTGTCCAGGGTATTGAAGTCTCCCACTATTAGGGTGTAAGAATTGATATGAGATTCGAGCTTTAGCAGTGTTTCTTTTACATAAGTAGGTGCCATATATTAGGGGCATAAATATTTACAGTTTTAGGAGATCCCATTTATTAATTGCTATTCTTAGTGTCTCTTCTACTGGTGTTATATTTAGGAAATGGTCACATGTGCAAATGTAGTGAAGGATGTTTCCCACTTTTTTCTATAAAGTTCGGTGTAGCAGGATTTATGTTGAAGTCTTTGATCCACTTGGATTTGAGTTTTGCGCAGGGTGACAGATACAAATCTGTTTGCATTCTTCTACATACTACTATCTAGTTATGCCAGCACCATTTGTTGAAGATTCTTTTTCCCATTGTATATTTTTGGCCTCTTTGTCAAAATCAGGTGTTCATAGGTGTGTTGATTAATGTCTTTTATTTGGTTCAGTTAATACACAAGTCTTTTTTATGCTACTATCAGACTGTTTTTAATTCTGTAACACTAATATAGCTTGAAGTAAGGGATGATGATGCCTCCTGAAGTTCTTTTCTTGAGAGATATTGTTTCGGCAATTCTGAGATTCCTGTTTTTCCATATGAAGTTGAATATTGTTCTTTGAATATTAGTAAAAACAAATGTGGTGGGATTTTAATGCAAATTGCATTCAATCTGTAGATTGCTTTTAGTAAGATTGCCCAAAATGCTTTCAAAATGGTTTTGAAATATAAAATTCTTTCTTTATGCATGCATTTATTATTTTTTTTAGGGGAGAAAAAGAGAAGTGATGGATGGAGGGAGACAGAGAAAAAGAGAAACATATTAATCTTTTTTGCCATACACCAAAAAGACTGAACATAGCTAGAGTTAAGAAAGCTAACACTCAATGTCTATGTCTTCTGTACCTCCCAAGTGAATACCCTTCTTTAGTCAAAGCTGTTGCTCAGATGCTAACTGGTGTAAGAACCATATTTAAAAAACAGGGATTTTATGCTAACTGGTATAGGAACCATATTTAGAAAACAGGGATCTTACTATCCTTTAGACTACCTGTTGCCATTATGACTAAAGGAAAAAATGGATAATTGGAGATGAGACAATGAAACTGCCATGTTATTTCCTTGTACACTATGCACAAAGCAGAAACTTGACAGTTGGTGTGGTTGGAGCAGCCACAAATGCCATAGAAGCAACTTCCTGGAACAATTGAGAATGACTGTGGACCTGTATAATGTGAAAGAATGCCAGGTGTTGTACAGAAGCTCATGGTATGGCCAGTGGCCTTTTCCACCATAACAAGAACAACCAACTTTACTACACTTCAGGTTATATAACCAAACTGACTAGAACCATAGAAGTTAGATTCTTCATATTCATAGAACTAAGTGCCATGTAGACTGAGAATGGGGTAAATTTTGGGAAATGTCTTAAAATTTGGACTACAACAGAGTTTATTTTCTGATTCCAAAATGTGTTTGTTGTGGTGATATATATTTAATAAAATAAGTCTGGAATATTATAGTCAACTACAGAGCCAAGCCATGAAGATCAGGGAGTGGTGACCCACATCTTTAATCTTAGTTTTAGGAATGTTGAAAGAGAAAGGTAAGATAGTCAGGCAGATAGAGGAAAGAGTTTTTCAGCATCCCTGGACACTTCCTTGCTGGGCTGAGGAAATAGAGGTTGGAAGAAGAAGGTTTCATGAATACAGGCCTGTTGAGTTGGCAGATGAGACATGGCTGTGGTTTGTTTCTCTATCTCTGTGATATTCAAGCTTTTCTTCATCATCTGTCTCTGATTTTTATTATAATACCAAATAGAATTCATGCAATAACTTTTCCCAAAGCAAAATATGTTTTTTTATTCCTAAATTTACACAATTCTTAGAATCTGCTCTGTCTTCTCAATTTAAGTACCTTGATAAGAAAGGGATGATAGGTTTAAGTTTATTACTTTAGACACTGCTCCTGAGTAAAATTCTCCATTTGTGTATCTGTGAAACAGACATCAACTATTCACTCTTTATACTTCCAAATTAAATATAAGATCATAATTTGAGGAACAATTTTAATCAGTTAGAATCGACACTTCTTAAAGCAAGGAAGGAATTGTACATCAGAGTCACATATTGAAACATTTCTGAAATAATATGTGAAAAATGGGCTTTCAATATTCTATTTCATTTCCAAAAAATTACATTGTGTGTCCCTCTGAGATGTACCCACTATCTATTTGCTCAGGAGCATCTTTCCATTTACATAAAACATACACATATTTCATGAGATTAATTTGCTAGTCTGCTTTCTGCCATTTGTTAGTCCTATTGGTCAAACTGATGGAAATCCTGCTGATAAAAATACTTCAAGAGCCTGCAATCTTTCATGAATTGCATTGGATTTCACTCAGGTAAAAATGACTTCACCAGTAATGAATTCTTTGATGATCCTTGTGCTGTTTTTAGCTCTTGTTGATCCAGATGAAGGGCAAAGATGCTCAGTTTCTGACTGGTCTTCTGATCATACTCTTAGTCTGTAAAAGGAGATAGTTGAAAACCATAGTTTTCTGACATATGGATTTTGCTGAGATTTTAACAAGAAGTTATAACACAAGCTCTCATCATTTTTTTAAGTTTTGTTATACATTGATATGTAATAAGTAAAGAATTTCTAGCTCATCAGTCTATGTTTTTATTTCTTTACTTTTAATAATGTGTATTTATGTCTGCTGATGTGTGGGTGTGTATATGAAAATTCAGATGCTCATGGAATTTAAAAGATAATGTCATATGTCTTGGAACTGGAGTTATAGACTATCTTGGATGCTGGGACTCAAGTCCTTTGTACTGTGTACACTTATCCACTAAGCCCTTTCTTTTTATATTGTAAGTTATTTCTTAATGTTTTATATTTGTTCTTTTACGTTAATAGAATCACGCAACAGGAGCACTTTATTTTGAGGTCTTCTTACCTTCATATCCAAAATAGTTGCTTACAAATTTTGTATCCCATACAACAATGATGGCTTCACATAAGTTTTAACTGATTCTATAGAAGGATGTATTATTTATCCTGTTTGTAATTGCATTGTGCTTACATCCTTTGGAACTTCAAAATATACGTATATATTAAAACAGCAACGTATTCAAGATTGTGTGTATGTGTGTGGGTATTAATGATTCTCTAGTTTTTATCCACCACTAACTTTTTTCAGTGCTACTTCTTTATTTTTGATCAGTTCTTTGACAGAAGCTTCTAATTTTTTATTACATTTCTTCTTTTCTACAACAAATGACCACAAGCACAGCAGTTTAAAATACCATCTACATCAGGAGATAGGCACAAAGTAACTGAACTATGACTATTGTATCACAAAGCTAAAAGTAAGATGTTGGCAAGATGTGTTCTTATTTGCAGATTCTGGAGTGTATATCTGATTTCAACTTGATTATTAGTGTTGGAAAATCTAATTTCTGCTGCTTAAAGCTTTTTCCCTTCTTGATATTTTTGGGACATCCTCAGCAAACAACTAGAGATTGTCCACATGGTATCTTATACCCTAAAGCCTGGAACAGTCATCAACTATCCTTATGATTTGAGCAGCTTCTGACCTCTATTTATAAGGTTCATGTGATACTCTTGGACAATACTTTCTAATACAAAGCCATTTGTTTGGGGTATCTCAATTATATAGGTGACTTACCGTTGAAATATAAGGTAGCACAAACACACATTTGGTCATCATGGCATTTGCATATACAATTCAAAATTTATAAATATGTTATTCAAAAGTAGTATTTTATCATTATTTTTAAATTTTTAATCATTATAATTTTTTTAATTCACATTTGTACCAATTTATGTTTTATTATTTATTTCTGTGAAACTTCATGTCACTGTAACTTTCTGTGAGAGGTTTTAGGACAGAGACTAACCTCCATATTGCCACCCATAGCAGCCCAAGGAATTTTAGGGATCACAACTCAGGTAGAGCCAGCTTCTTGACATCAGTGAAGGAAAGAATTTCAGGATGAACTGGCACAAAGCAGAGTTGGATTTTTATTACAAGGTATTTAAATACAGATCTCAATCAGGAGGGTTAAGAGAAAGAAGAAGCCATGTAGGATGAAAGGAAAATGCGTCAAGAGTATAGTAGTTGACACCTCAGAGAGAGCCACTCTTCATCCTCTTTATGAGAATCCAAGTTGGCATCTTATATTTTGAAGTTATATCTTCACAGCATTGTTAACAAACCTAACTGAGATTCCAGTATGGTATCTGGAGGGACTTGAGATGACCACAGTTAATTAGGAGAACTGTTTGATCTCAGAGACAGAGAAAGGGGGGGGGTGATTTAGAGCTTGAAGATCATCTTGCTCTTCATTCTGTATTAATTCATGGAAGGTAATATGGCTTGTTCATCTTCATCCATTCCATATTAAAGACAACATTCATAAGTGGGTTTGCAGTCAACAAATTGTTTAGTAAATGCTGAATGAAATAATCTGGTTCTATAAGATTGATGATAGGACGCCAATCATCAGTGACAGCTCTGATTCTTGTAAGAGAGACAATGGTATTCTGTTCCCCTCTTTCTTTAATCCTCCTTCTGTTCCTTCTCAGCTCCCTTCCCTTGTCTCTCTACTTCCACTAAAATTTAATAGTTAATCTTAGATATTTGTGTTCTTACAAATATATATTCAGAAATGCATATCAGTAACATGATGGTTTTGGCAGATGAGGCCCTTGGGCAGTAAGAAACATTAGATTATTATTAATAGCAGAAAGTAAAGTCTCCTTAATAGGTTTAGTAAAGCATTGAGGCACTCATTCCATATTTCCATCTTGTACACATGAAGAGAAATTTTGGAAAAATATTTGGGAGTCAGTCATGCACATTCAGAACATGTACCCTCAATAGGACCTGAACTGGCTACCATTTTAATATTTGACATCACAGTGTCTAAAATTATTGGAAAATGAATGTTCTCTTTAAGCAACCTAAAAGTGTGATGTCTTGTTATCATCTTCTAAATCAACTAAGGTAGACTTAAATCTATGAGTAATAATTTAGGACAATATCATAGACCTTTGAAAACAGAATGTGAGATAAGAAAGGATTAGATAGTAGGGTGCTTGTTTAGCATGTGTTCTTCCTGGAGTTAGGTCCTTAATACAGCATAAATTAAACCCAGTCACACCTTATTGTAACCCAAACACTCCAGAGATGGAAGCAGAAAAAACAAGAGCTAAAGATCCACCTTAGCTACACAGCAAATTAAAGACTAGTTTTCACTGCATAATGAATGTATATCTCTAAGAGAAAAAAATGGACATTTCATGTACTATATAGTCCAGGAAGGGAACAAGTGACACTGATTCTACTCACAGAATGAGGACCTCAAAATTTCTGTGGTGCTGGGAATGGTTGACTGCTCTAAAAGTAATCTTAATATTCAATTATGTTTTAAATGTCATTGTTATCTTTGAGTAAGGAAGTACTTCATTTATTCGAGGTATTAATCAAAGGTTAAATATCTGACAAAGTTTTGAAAATTATTTTTCAAGTAATTAGAAGCTACGCTTGTGGTATAAGTAGTGAGTCCAAAACAGTCAGAGTGTAGATAAAGACTGTGTCTCAAATAAACAAATAAACAATAAATAAATCAAAGAAAGTTGGCTTTTGCATCTTTCTTCTGAGTGCAGCTTATGTATTCTCATTCATGTAAGTATTCATAGTGAGAAGAATGGAAATTCCAATTTCATATCTGATAGATTTGACAGATTTGTAAATTTAATCATATTTATTACATGACCTTGTTAAGATACATGTCACTGCATCTCAGATGTCTTTTGCATTATATACTTCTAGTTATCTTTGATAATTTTATAAATTCTATACTTTGTTATTTATGCAGCTGCCTTTATTTCTTTTTTGAATTTATTGTATAAGTTTTAAGCTTGCTAAACACTAATTTCTACTTAAAATTTATGTTCATTTCATTATGACTTAGATATTTATTTTAAAATAATGACTATGTTAACATTTGTATTTGAAATACAAATACACACTGATACAAAATAAATTTACATATTGTAAGGCGTATTTATTCCTTGTGAATGAACTTTCCTTTAGAAAGATGACAATGGAGAGAAGGACTGAGGCCTTTGAAATTCAGACCCCCATCCAGAGTAGAGATAGGGGTGAGTAGATTCTAGCACCTGTACCACCTGTCCAGAGAGTCTCTCTCTGGGACCTGGGTCAATCCCTAGGTTCTGACCTCAGACTCTCTCCTTAGCAGACAGGAGCTAGGTTTAGCTGTGAGTGGCTCCTACAATGACCCCTAAAAGAAGGGACCTTGCAGGCCAGGCTCTGTCTCCAGAGGGAACTGTATCATCAGAGTAGGAATGAGGCTTTGAAATTTAGACCCCTCTCCAGAGCAGAGTTAGAGATTGAGCAGACTCCCATACTCAGAGGAGACAGGAGACACACAAGCCCTCTTGCCACAACTGACTAGGAGCTGATTAATTGTGAACCACTGAAGCCATGGGCAGATGCCAGTTCAAAAAATACATATAAAAATATAAAGAACAACAAGGCAACAGCAGAAGCAATTGGTGGTTCTAAAACTACAAGACCTGAACAAACAATGAAGAGGAAACAGAAGGAAACAACAGCAAAAACAACTTTATGAAGATTATTGAAGTCTTCAAAGAGGACATAAAAAATTCCTTTAAAGAAATAGAAGAAAAGGCAAACAAAATTTGGAAGAGATGCAAATACTTAAAAGAAAACCAAAAAGGTGAACCAAACAATGAAAAAACATTCCAGGCTATAAAAACTGAAATAGAAGCAATAGAAAAGGTACAAAATGAAGCAAAGGTGGAAATAGAAAATGTGAAGAAAATAGCTGGAACTATAGATAGAAGCATAACCAACAGAATCCAAGAGATGGAAGAGAAAATCTCTAGAGTGGAAGAATAAGTAGTGGAAATAGATACATCAGTCAAAGAAAACACTAAGAAGAAAAGAAGCTATAACACAAAATGTTCAGTAAATTTGGGACACCATGAAAAGACCTAACCAGAGAATAATAGTAATAGAAGAAGGAGAAGAATACCAGCTCAAAGGCACAGATAATGTATTCAATAAAATCATAGGAAAAAACTTTCACAACTTAAAGAAGGAAATGCCTATAAAAATACAAAAAGCTTACAGAAAACAAAATACATATGATCCCCCCTAAAGTCTGCTCACCACATAATAATCAAGACACGAAACATACAAAACAAAACAAAAATATTTAAAAGCTGAAAAAGGAAAGGGCCATCTTATCTATAAAGACAGACCCATCAGAATAACTCACGACTATACAATGGAAATGATGAAAGCAAGAAGGTCTTAGTCAGAAGTTATACAGGCACTAAAAAAGCATGGCTGCCAACCTAGACTACTATTCCCAGCAAAACTATCAATCACAATAGATGGAGTAAACAAGATATCCCATGACAAATTCATACTGAAACAATACCTATCTACCAGTCTGGCCCTCCAGAAAGCAATAGAAGGAAAACTCCAACTTAAGAATCCCAGATACACCCGTGAAATCACAAACAATCAATAATTCCACAAAAGAAAAGCCCAGAGAAAGAAAATACATACAATCTACAACCAAAAATAACAGGAAATGTCAAGCAATGGCCACTAATATACCTTAATATCAGTGGACTCAATTCACCTACAAAAAACACACACACTAATAAGATGGATACAAAAACAGAAGTTATCTGTCTGTTGCATACAAGAAACATACCTGAACCATAAAGAAAGATATAAGCTCAGAGTAAAGGGTTTGGAAAAGATTTTCCAATCAAATGGCCCTAAGAAACAAGCTGGTTTTACCATCCTAATATCTAACGAAGTAGACTTTAAACTAAAATCAATTAAAATAGAGCAAGATGGACATTGCTTATTACTCATAGAAAAAAATTGATCAAGAGATTTCAATCATGAATATTTATGCCCCTAATATAAGGACACCTGACTATGTAAAAGAAACACTACTACAGCTCAAATCCCACCTGAATTCTCACACCCTAATAGTGGGAGACTTCAATACCCCACTTTTACCCTTGAATAGGTCCACCAGACAGAGACTCAACAGAGAAATTAGGAGTCAAACAGAGATTTTGATGCAAATGGATTTAACAGAAGCTTCCACCCAAAGTCAAAGAAATATACATATTTCTCAGAACCACATGGAACTTTCTGTAAAACTGACCACATAATAGGTCATAAAGCAAATATCAATAGATACAAAAAATGGAAATAATCCATTGTATCATATCATACCATAATGGCCTAAAGATAGAGTTCAACAACATCAAAAAATCACAGAAAGCCTACCAACCCATGGAAACTGAACATCACTCAACTGAACTACCACCAAGTCAAGAAAGAAATTAAGAAAGAAATCAAAGTCTTCATAGAATTGAACAAAAATGAATCCACAATGTACACAAACTCATGGGACAAAATGAAAGCAGTCTTAAGAGGAAAATTCAAAGCACTAGATGTGTATATTAAAATCCTAGAGAAATTTCACAGTAGAGAACTAACAGCACAGGTGAAAGCTTTAGAGCAATTAGAAGCAAACTCACCTAGAAGGAGTAGACAGCAGGAAATAATCAAACTTAGAGCTGAAATCAATGATATTGAAACAAAAAGAACAATATAAGGAATCATTGAATCAAAGTGGTGGTTCTTTGAGAAAGTCAACAAGATATCCAAATTAACTAAAAAGCAGAGAGAGAGTATCCAAATCAACAACATCAGAAATAAGAAAGGGGACATAAAAACAGACCGCTAGGAAATCGAGAAAATTATCAGGTCATAATTGATAATCTATATTCCACAAAAATGGAAAACCTAAAATAAAAGGACAACTTTTTTTGACTAGTATCACATACCAAAATTAAATGAATCCCAGATTAATTACCAAAACAGACCTATAATCATAATGGAAATTGAAGCTGCCATTAAAAGTCTCCCAAGTAAAATAGGCCCAGGTCCAGATGGTTTCAGTGCAGAATTCTACCAGACATTCAAAGAATTACTACCATTACTACTCAAATGGTTTCACACAGTACAAACTGAAGGAATATTGCCAAGTTCTTTTTGTGAGGGCACAATTACCCTAATACCATAGCCACTCCAAGACACAACAAAGAAGGAGAATTACAGACCAATTTCCCTCATGAATATTGATGCTTAAATTGTCAACAAAATTTTGGCAAGTCATAACCAACAATATATTAAAAAATATCATCCACAATGATCAAGAAGGCTTCATTCTACAAATGCAGGGATGGTTCAACATACAAAAAACATAAATGTCATCCATCATATAAACAAACAGGAGGGAAAAAACCACATGATCATATCCTTAGATACTGAAAAGGGCTTTGACAAAATCTAACACTCCTTTATGATAAAAGTCCTGGAGAGATCAGAATTACAGGGAAAATATCTAGATATAATAATGGTAATTTACAAGAAGCCGACAGTCAACATGACATTTAATGGATAGAAACTCAATGCAGAAAAGGCGTACGATGCCTTTGGTGAAAGGGGTGAGGTCAAGAGCAATGTGCAGTGGGGGGAGCTGTTTCCTTGGCCCAGGATGGAGGTGGTATTTAAACTCATTTCTCAGGACACCTGAAGTGAGCTACAGACAAGATGGAAGAATCTCCGTGTACCCTGTCCCCCTACACCCTGGGCTCCCTTGACCAGGAGTACACAGTTGGGAATAATTATGGGAACTGGAGAAGCAATTCAAGATGGAGCCATACCCAGACCTTGAGGCTCGAAGGGTCCTGGCCACCAGACTCAACTTGAAGGAGGAGCAAGTTGAGACTTGGGTCAACCAGCGTTCCTTGGAACAGGAGATGCACCCTCAGATTGTCCACCTCCACCTGCAGTCTGCCCGCCATAACACCTCCTCCTGTGTTTCCTACCAAGCCCGCTGCTGCCGACCACCAAGTTGGTTGTTCAGGCTCATTCCTATCAATTCCTCAGAGTCCTCAAACATCTGTGAGCACAATTGCTGTTTCTGCCATCCAGAGTTTCTTGTCTCACAGAGCCACTGCAATGTGTCCAAATGCCCTTTCGACTCTTGGCTTTACAGAACTCACAAAAATTCTGAAGAGTTGCTGTGTTGCTGGGGCCGGGGGACAAACAACAGGATCAGGACACACACTCTCAACACCTGGGTGCCAACACATATGTCACTAGACAGAAATGTCATGGCAGATGTCAAGTGGAAGAGAGTTTCTGAGTCTCTAACCTGGACTTCTGATAGACCCTGCAGGATCACATCCCACAGGGTCCCATCTCCATGATTTCTCCCTCCTAGGCTGGTGGTTTGGGTTCCAATTCTTTTAACACCCTTCAAAGGTTGCCTATACTCCAGGCTAGCTATCAACTCAATATGTAACAGAATGACTTTGCCCTACACTTCACAAAGGCTGGTTTACAGGTCTATGTATGAGTATGAATTTTTTATTTGTATTTTTTTTCTATCTACTAGTGCTTGTGAAATTCTTCTTATGGATTTTTTTTGGGTTTTATATCTAGGAATGACAGATTGATGAAATTATTGATATATAAAATTGCCTTAAAAAAAGAAACTCAATGCAATCCCACTAAAATCAGGAACTAGACAAGGATGCCCTCTCTCCCCTTATCTGTTCAATATAGTTCTCAAAGTTTTCGCTAAAGCAATAAGAGAACATAAAAGGCTTAAAGGGATCCAAATTGGAAAAGAAGAAGTAAAACTATCTCTATTTGCAGATGACATGATTGTATACATAAGTAACCCACAAAATTCTAGGAGGGAACTTCTACAGCTGATAAACACCTTTAACAATGTAACAGGATACAAGATTAAATCAAAGAACTCAGTAGCCCTCCTATACACTAAAGATAAAATGGCCGAATAAGAAATAAAGGAAACATCATCCTTTATAATATCTGCAAATATCATTAAATAACTTGGAATAACTATAACCGAAGAAGTAAGATATCTATTTGACAAAAACTTTAAATCATTGAAGAAAGAAATTGACTACGATATCGGAAAATGGAAAGCTCTCCCATGTTCCTGGATAGGTAGGATCAACATTGTTAAAATGGGAATTCATCCAAAAGCAAACTACAGATTCAATACATTGCTCATCAAAATCCCAACACAATATTTTTTGGACCTTGGAAGAACAATACTCAATTTTAATTGTAATAACAGAAAAGCCAGGACTGCCATAGCATTTTTACTCAACCAAAGAACCTCAGGAGACCTCACCATCCTCAACTTCAAGTTATAGTATAGAGCTACAGTAGTCAAAACAGCCTCTTACTGGCATAAAAACAGACTTGTGGATCAAGGGAATCAAATTGAAGAACCAATCATTAACCCAAAAACTTATGAACAATTATTCATTGACAAAGAGGCCCAAAATATTCAATGGAAAAAGATAGTATCTCTAAACAATGGTGTTATCATAACTGGATGGTAGTGTGTAAAAATATGCAAATAGTTTCAAGCCTCTCACTCTGCACAAAGCTCAAGTCCAAGTGGATCAAAGACCCCAACATAAACCCAGTCACACTGAACTTGCTAGAAAAGAAAGTGGGAAATACCCTCCAACAAATTGGTACAGGTGATCACTTCTTAAATATAACACCAGTGGCACAGACCCTAAAAACAACAGTCAATAAGTGGGACATGCTGAAACTGAGAAGCTTCTGTAATACCAAGGACACAGTCAATAGGACAAAATGACAGCCTACAGAATGTGATAAGATTTTCACCCACCCTACAAGCAATAAGAGACTGATCTCTAAAGTGTATAAAGAACTCAAGAAACTAGAGCCCAAATCCTTGAATAACCCAATCAAAAAAATGAGGCTCAGAACTTAAAAGGGAATTCTCAGCAGAAGACTTACAAATGGCTGAAAGGCACTTGAAAAAGTGCTGGATATCTTTAGCCAGTAGAGAAATGCAAATCAAAGCTACTTTGAGATACCACTTTACATCTGTCAGATTGGCTAAGATAAAAGACACAGAAGACAGTCTATACTAGAGAGATTGTGGAGCAAAGGGAAAACTCCTTCATTGCTGGTAGAAGTGTAAGCTTTATCAGCCACTCTGGAATGCAGTATGGCAGTTTTTCAGAAAACTGGGAATTCATCTTTCCAAGGATCCAGCAATACCACTACTGGGCATATACCCTAAAAATGCACATTTTCACTCCAAAGGTATTAGCTCAACTATGTTCCTAGCAGCATTATTCAGAATAGCAAGAACCTAGAAACAATTTAGTTGCCCCTCAACTTAAGAATGGATTAACAAACTGTGGTACATCTACACAATAGAATACTATTAAGCAGTAAGAAATAAAGAAATCCTAAATTTTGCAGAGAAGTGGATAGATTTGGAGAATATCCTCCTGAGGGAGATATCACAAACCCAGAAATATAAGTAGGGGATGTAGTATGTCCAAGCTTCAAACCACCACCTCTGAACAGCTTGGGATCCTAAACACCTTGGACCAGCACCTTGGATCCCACTTGCTTCAGAGGAACACCTGATCCAATCTTGAAGTTGGGGTGAGGAAAGCAAATCTGCCAGGCGTGGATCCTGAACTTGGCCACATTGGGATGTTGGGACCTCTTTCCCTTGCTGGGGAGGAGATAATGTGATGTAGAGAAGAGAGTGTGACTATAAGTAACTTGAGCAGGAAGGGAGCTTGAACATGGATAAAAAAATATGACTTTATATATAGTAAATAAAAAAAATCTAAAAAAAAGAAATATGACAATGTCTCAAATTGAAATTATTTGAAGAATCTCTGGTATTCTGATAAGGCCAAATGTATCTATCTCTCTCTGTCATCTATCTATCTCTCTATCTATCTATCTGCCTATCTATCTTCATCATCATCTATCTACCAATTTATTTTTTAGATAATGATCAAACTTAGGACTCTATCATTATGTCAAATTTTCTCCTCTTTTCTTTTTTAGATGGAATTTCACCATACAGCTCAGTTGGCCTTGAAATCACTAAATAGTCTAGAATATACTGAAGCTGAAGCTGATGACTTCATGATCTTCTCTTTGAATTTCTTGAGTTATATAGTCAAGTCCTACAATATCTGGGTAGAAACGCTTATAATATTACCAAGAATTAAATGTCTTTCACTGCCTTTTAGTAGAATGGATCTCATTCTTTATTGAATTCAACTGCAAAAGTTGAAATCCTATGTTTTAGGTTTTTCTTGTAGTTTTTCTTGTTAAATAATATTGCAAAATATTAATAAATACATAAAACATTTATGTAAATTTAAACATCTCTTAATTTCACTTAGTCAAATTTGTGGGGAGTTTTTTATTCTTTTCAACAAGCTAACTTTGCTAATTTTTCATATTGTCTCCTGGTCAATGTGTTCAAAGTTACTTTCCACTTTCTGTTCTATCATTTTCAGTATAACTGGATTTATGTGGAGGTATTTGATTCACTTAGACTTGAGTTTTGAGTGGGGTGATAGATATGGATCTATTTGCTATCTTCTATATGACAACATCCAGTTACGCAAGCACCATTTGCTGTAGTTGTTTCTTTTTGCTATTGTACAATCTTGGCTTCTTTGGCAAAAATCTGGTGCTCACTGGTGTGTAACATTATGACAGGGTCTTCAATTTAATTTAGTTGGTTTATTTATCTGATCTTATGGCAATAACAAGCTGTTTTTATTACTGTAGCTCTATAGAGTATGTAGTCAGAAATAGTGATATCTTCAAAAGTTCTTTTATTATGCAGGATTGTCCTCTTCCAAATGTGCTTATAAAAAGTGTTTTCATGAGGTAATTTTGAATTTTACCAACTGTAGAGAAATTCTAAAGTTAATTCTCACTAAAGAACATAAATTAAATTATAGATGCTAGCCACTGTCCCTTTTCTCTATAATTTTGCATTATCTATAAATGTTTTTATAATTGCTTTAGTTATAGTTGCTATATTTAAAAACGTAATTGATAAATATGATATTAAGCACATTTATCTATCTCTACTATGCTCATCTGTTGGAACCTGCCTGCAAAGCCATGGTTGAACTTAAAATTGCCCTTTTGTTCCCCTCAGTTGTTTTGCAATTTGTGCTTCCTGTTTTGCCATTTGTGCTTCCTGAGAATGCATCTTGTGATGAGTTCTCACCCCTGACTGTGGTTTTCCTCGGTGCTGTTTGTGCTGATTAGCTTCCTGGTACAGGGTGACCCTTCCTTGACCCCATGTTTTGCAATGACTAGTGAGGGTATAAAAGCTGTCAGAGTGCTGTGGAATAAAGGCTCCTCCTGCATGAAACCCAAGACAGTGTTCTGAGTGCTGTTTTCAACTCCAATGTCCCTCGCCAGTCTGGCTCTTTGCCATGCAGGCACGGCAAGTGGAGGTCCAAATGAGATCTGGAAAAAATGGAGACACAGATAGGGTCGCACGGAGTAAGCGAGTGAATCGAAAAAGTAAAGGAACAAGGTACCAAAGAAAACTCAAGCTCAAAAACTCAGTTGGCCACTGAGGTAAAGGAAGTGTTAAGCAAGCAAGGAACAGGAATTAAGTCTAATGCCTCACTCACATCCATCACCACCATGGCTGATGCTAGCCCATAGTTCATTGCAGGGGGAGGCCTTAATATCCCTGATTGGGGACAGGTTAAGGCAGACTTACAAAGAACTTTAAAAGAAAAAGGGCCGGGGCACATCCCCATTGCTACCTTTTCATTATGGAGGTTAGTTTGAGACGCCCTCCTTACATATGTTAAAGTAAAAGATGTTACTTTCAATTTAAGATAGTCCTTGTGTTTTTCAAAAAATAGTTCAATAGGAAGGAATGCTAGTGGGTTAGAGGGAAGTTTTATGGGGTCCTGTGTAGTATTAACTAATATTTCCTTGGCTGGTTTTGTGGGGAATGAATCCCTGTCTCAGGCTATTGGTATTCAGAATTTTTGGTATCCTATTAATATGGATACTAAGAAATATTGCCTGCTGTACCAAGGACTTTGGCCCACATCTCGCTGCTGGAAAAGGGATACTAAGACTGACTTGAAGATATCCTCCTCTGGGGAAAATGTATATCTCAGCCACCAAGGGTTTTGAATTTTACTGATGATAATAATACTGTGCACACTCTATTGTTGTTTTTTGGGCCTCGTGCCCTGGTGCTGGGCAGGTGCCATATTATTATTATAGAAATCCTATTCAAACAAATGTTGGGCAATTATTTGATGGATTATATTTGTGTGGGCCTTTAGCCTATGGATGTGGCTCCTGTGCTGGTCAGCCCAGGACTAGCATTCAATGTCACAGCTACTTGAAATGCTTCTTCCTATTTTGAATCATCTCTAAAGTTGAATGGTACCAGCAAGCCCAATAAGAATTTTAGTATGCCCTGTTTTTTATCCCCTCCTTTTTTGTTTGTGACTTGGAATGGTAGTATGGGAGGGGAGGGTTACTAGACTGTTCAGCCTTGAATTGCAGCCTTAGCAATTGCTGGAATAATACTAGTGATAATGCCTTGATCGTGAGACTGCCAGCATTTGCTGTGATGCCTTTGGATGCAGTTCCTGATCAGTTTCCACTCCAGCTGACTCATCAGAAGAGAGATTTCAGTATTACTGCCACCGTTGTGACTGCCATTGCTGTCTCTGCTGCAGCCGCCACTGGCACTGGAATTGCCATTAGCCAAACAATGCAACAGGCCTAGGTGGTGAACTTCTTGTCTGAATGAGTAGCTGAGGCTCTTGATATTTAACAAACTTTGAATGGACAAATACATTTTGGACTTTTGAGTTTGAATCAGCAAACTGTACTGTTGCAAGAGCAGATAGATACTCTTTGGGCTCAATATAAAATGCTGTGTGCTTATGGGTTTTTAGAAATTTATGTAACTCTTCATTCAGTATTGAATGCCTGTCAAAAGGTTAGGGAGTTGAATGGACATTTGAATGGATCCTGGAATCAAACCTTTTCTTCCGGGTGGATGCAGACAGAGATGGACAGGTTCTATAGCTCTCTTGGGTATTTGTGGTGGGGTGATAGGTCTCGGATCGTTTCTGGTATGCTGGATGTGAAGTCAGTTTACAAGGCACTGAAAAGGTTACCAAACAGGCCTTTCTGGCCATGGCACATCCTGTGTCTGCCCAAGTGTGGATACAGATGTTGGATAGGTAGTACCCAGGGATGGGCAATATCTGTGACCCCAGCCACCTAAGACAGAAAGTACTAGGGCAATTTCCCATAACAGATAAGGCTGATGAGACCCATAGGTGACCTAAGACAGGGGCTACCTTTTCCTTATTTAAAACAAAGAAGGAGGAGATGTTGGAACCTGGCTACAAAGCCATGGTTGAACTTAAAATTGCCCTTTTGTTCCCCTCAGTTGTTTTGCAATTTGTGCTTCCTGTTTTGCCATTTGTGCTTCCTGAGAATGTGTCTTGTGATGGGTTCTCACCACTGACTGTGGTTTTTCTCGGTGCTGTTTGTGCTGATTAGCTTCTTGGTACAGGGTGACCCTTCCTTGACCCCATGTTTTGCAATGGTTAGTGAGGGTATAAAAGCTGTCAGAGTGCTGTGGAATAAAGGCTCCTCCTGTATGAAACCCAAGATAGTGTTCTGAGTGCTGTTTTCAACTCCAATGTCCCTCGCCAGTCTGGCTCTTTGCCGTGCAGGTGCGGCACTCATCATTTTTAACACAAACATTCTGGTAGTCCTAGAAGATTATAGCTCATTATCATTGACCCAATAGTAAAATAACTGTTCAAAAATAGCAAAAGAGAACAATATTTTAATTATAATTTAAATAAAATCAGAAGTTTTATATGACATTTGGTAATCTGAACTAATTTCTCAGGATATTTTACAATAATTATTTGTTTTTAAAAATCACACTAGTAATACAAACAGTAAAATCAACGCATCTTGTCAATGTCATTCACAAGCATGAGACGATGATTACTGAGAAGTGAACCAATTAATACCTCAGAATGACCTGTCTGAGTTTATGGTAGCTCTCTAGACATCCTTAAAAGCTATATAATTAGAAATACTTACCAACAAAAGAAAGCACTTTATTTCCTATAATATGATACATGTTGGTTATATGAATAAATGGAAACAAATGTAATAAAAAAAGACTTAGGAAATTTCATAAAATCTTTTAGACTTACCAACTTTTTCAAAGGTTATTATGGTTAAAAAAAATGTGTGACATAAAAAGCACAAAAAGCACAATGGTACACAATAGTACACAATTTCATCCCTTATAAATATTATTTCTAAATATCTAAACAATTTTGAATGTATGTCCAATTTATGACATTACAAGAATGTATGACCCATGACATTTGTGGGAGTCAGAAGAAAACCCTTGACATTTGTTTCTCCTTTGACCATGTGGGATGTGGTTTCTGGGCATTAAGCCAGGTTTTCAAGCTTGGTAGCAAATGTCTTTACTCACTGATCCATTTTTACCAGCCTAATAATGAGTAAATTTGCATTTGAATTTCAGAAGTGATTATCACTCCTCAGTGAAACTATAAGAACAACTTTAGCTGAAGCAATTACTTTAGGATGCCTAAAAGTAAACATAATTACTTTTAGGATGCTTGAGTATTTTTAACATACATTTCAGTGCAGATTTGAAAGAACATGCCCTTCTAAGGGAATGGTACTATTAAGAATCATGGCCTTGTTGGAGTAGGTTTGGTCTTGCTGGAAGAAGTGTGACACTGGGGAGGTGACTATGAGGTCTCATATATACTCAAGCCATGTCCAATGAGACAATTGACTTCCTGTTGTGTGCAAAATATAGGACTCTCAGATCCTTCTCCAGCACCATGTCTGCTTGCATTCTGCCACATTCCCTGCCATGATGATAATGAACTGAAAGCCTAAAACTGAATGTAAGCTACCTCAGTTAATATTTTCATATATATGAGTTGCTTTTGTCATGGTGTCTTTCGATAGCAATAAAACCCCAAACTAAGACAACTTCTCTCAGAGACATATGAAAATTTCATATTCTTCTCCATCATTTCTGTTCTCTTTTTTCCCCTCACAGAGTTAAACCTATCCTTGGCAGTATAAATTTTTGGCATTTGCCTTACATTTACTGACACTAATTTTTTATTTTCCCAAGGAATCATTGGAGTAAATTCTAAAAGTTACTGTAATCTTGAAGATCTGTACCACTTCCTTGGATGAAGAGCCTATGCTCTCTAAATCCACCCAAAATCATCCAGCTGTGTTTTTATTCAAGGCCCTACCACTCTCTCATTTTAACACTAAAATATAATTTTCTTCTCAATGTAACCTACTTTTTTAGGTTTTAAAAGAATGTATTTTTATTAATGAATATGTATGTATGCCTGTGAATTTTTGGATATCAGATACATAGATGGTTGCTGATAGCAGAAGGTGATAAGCACCTGGAATTGGAGTTATAGGCAGTTGTGAACTGCCTGATAAGTGTGCTGGGAACCTACATGCAGTCTTCTATAAGAACAATGCTTGGTCTTCATCTCAGAGCAATCTTTTCAGCATCCACCACAGATTTCTAAATGCCAATTTGTAGAGGTCAGGTAACTGAATGTGGGATTGTAAAAAAAAATGGCAACAGTGAAAGTTTTCTGAAAACAAAGTTAATTGAAATTGAATGTGAAATAGATTCAAGGTGGTTTCACCCATTCTATATTGCACAATTTCACTGGGGCATTGGTTCTCAGCACAAAGCCTGGTCACTGGTTTTGTGTGAAATAAAATCAGGGAATATTAGCAAAATTAGAAGGCAAAACTCAAAGCTCCTTGGCTCAGAACCAAGAGTATTATTGTCATGAATTACACTGTTTTGACAATGCATGTAAAGAGTTTTTTTCCTTTATAGTAATACAGTGGTATAATTAAAGAAAACAAAAAAAGTTTTTCTGAAGACTAAAAAGTAAATCCAGGGCCTCCTTGTAATTATGAGCTATATGCCCAATCAAAAATTAAAGAAAACTATTGCTTCCAAAATGTGAATGTCCAATAAACACACTTGTGGGTGAAAATTAGTATTAAAAATTTCTGTGTAAGTTGCTGACATGAGTTTCAGAAAAAAATTCATTAAAAGCAATTTGTATTAGGATTAAGATAGGATTTCTAATTATTTATGAAATGCCTCTTGTCTTAGTTAGGGTTTTTATTTCCATGAAAAAAAAAAACCTATTGTGACTGTAACTCTTATATAAAAATGTTTAATTGAAATTTTGAGGTGGTAGTTTTAGAAGATCAGTTCATTATCATCATGATGGGGAATAAGGCAACATGCAGGCAGACATGGAAATGGCTGCATCTTGACCAGAAGGCAGCAGGTTTGACAGTGACATACTTCCAACAAGGCCACACCTCCAAATTTTCTTTCTAACCACCATATCGCTAAACATACATTTGCAATTGTGTTGCTATTATGAAAAGTGATATACACAAAATGAACATTTATAAAATAAAAGCATGGATCAGCTCTGAAAAACAAAGAAAATTCTACATGCATTAAAGTATAAAATATTTAGATGAGGTCTACTTTTTATTTTATTTTAGAATAATTACATTACTCCTTCCCTTACTTTCTTTTTTCAACTTCTCCCATGGCAACATAAAATTCTCTAAGGTAAAACAAACAAATACACCCATGTCATTGGTATATAGGTTTTCTCTAGTCTTTATTAAATGACAAAATTATAGATATACTGAAGAATTATTTAGAAATATCTAGTAGGGTAATTGTAGCCTCATAAAAGGAATCTGGCAATATTCCTTCAGTTTCTACTGTGTGAAATAGTTTGAGGAGTAAGTATACATTACCAAATGGTTGATTTGACCTTATGTAACTACATACAAAAATATGCCACTTCCATATGCTGCCTTGAGTAGTCACATAAAGGCTTTTCTTGCTAACTCAATGTTCACCTAAAGTTTTCTCTTAAAACAGAAGTCACAGTGATCTTTAAATAGCCAGAGGAACACCAGATCCAGTCTTGATGTTGGGTTGAGGAAAGCAGATCTACCTGGAGTGGATGCTGAACTAAGCCACTTTGGGACCTTAGGATCTCCTGCCCTTGCTGGGTAGGAGATGAGGAAATGGGGAGTAGAGAGAGTGACTGGGAGGGACAGGAGGGGGAAGGGAGTTTGAACAAGGGAATATATGGATAAAAAATAGACTTTTTTCAAAAATAAAAAAAAAATATTCCTTAGGTTAAAAAAAAAAAGAAAAAGAAACAGCCACAGTGTGTCATTCCTTTGCATGTAGTGTTTCAGCAGCTCAGGTATCATTCAGAGTGAATACCACATCCAAAACCCACTATATTTCCTACTACCTGATGCTTTGATAAGTTGTTAGTCACAGGCTACTTCCCCTTGCTTTGTCCAGAACACATGAGCCAGTCACCCTGGTATTCATGGAACTCTACAAACACAGTCTTAGCTAAAGATATTTATGCCCATTTCCCCTCTTCCAAGGATATTGTTTTTCCTTATACCTAAATGCCTACTTTATTCAAAACTTTGCTCAAATGTCACTGCTGCAGAGATATTTACCTTTATCTAAAATTGACATTTTTTCTTAACACTAAAGATTATCAAGATTCACATTTTTATTTATTTTGATAGCATTTATAACATATTGTAAAATGTAAAGCTTTGATGTATGTAGCTTTTTTACTATGTTGTAGCATTTGGATATTTTGTTTTTTTTCAAAGTATGATTTATGAGGAAAGAACTGGCTCTCTTATATTTAGTGATACAAGGAAATGAATTGAAGGTTATTAGTCAGTTGTAATAGGTACTTTATGTTAACTAGATATGAGTATGGAAATATGTATGAATGGATGATTAATAAGAATTTTCTATTAGGATGCAGTAAGTATATTGAGGAGGAGCCAGCTTGCCTTGTGAGGAGGCAGAGAGGCAGTGGCTTAGAATTTAGATTAGGAGACCATACACAGATCTGACAGCTACCAGATTCTGAAACTTGTTAAAAAGCTCTGCATATATACAAATGCTTCTAGGAATTTTACCAAGCTAGGACTAAGGATGCCTATGGGCACTTTACTTGCTGTTTCAAGCCAATATCACAAGTAGCAGCAAGGAATCTGTGCTTTCCTTGGAATATCCTTTCCAGTGATTCTTATTTATTACCTAAACTTCAACCTTTATTCCTTATGATTAATATACTTCCAAGTAATTATTTTAAATAAAGAGATATTCAAAGACACCTGGAGACACTAGTTTGAGTGAGAGTCAATGAGAAGGAAGGAATAGAACATGTGAGTGAAAACTGCCAAGTGACACAGGAGAGACAGAACATCCAGAGCTACCTAACATTACAGATTTGTGACCAACTGAGGAACCAGCAAGTGCACTGGAGAGGGGATGAGCATTTGCTAGTAATTTCTGTCTTTCAAAACAATCATGCTCGTGCATTATATAAAATCTATCTGTGCATATTGGTTAGCTACTGATTCCTTTGTTTTATATTAGGTGAACACATTTATGTAACAGCAGAATTCTTGCAATTGCTATTATAAATGGAATTGTGTCTTGCCCTTGAATTGCCCTTTTTAAGCATACAAACCACAAATATTTTTTGTGCTGAAGGTCATAACTGTTTTGACCACTATTTGACAAATGCAGTTTTAAATAGGATGTCCTGTGACAGCAAGGAATTTCCCTCTAGGTACAGATGACTCACATGAAGCTAGTTAAACTTATATTAATAAATCTTCATAACTTCTGTAAAACCTGAAAGTCTCAAATACAAAAATAAATGTGTATATATGTAGTTATGCAATATTTGTTAGTTATCATATCAATAAATTTTCACACAGTGGGTATTATCATCCTAAAATTATCTGAAACATTAATTTTCTCCAAGGAAATTATTCTGAATAAATTTTAATAAATATTGATGTACAAAACATACTTTTTCACATATTTTAAATAAACAACTCTAAGATCCTTTCATTGTGACTTCATAGATCCACTCATAAATCAATTGTGACTATTATTAATCATTGTACAATTTTTCCAAGTATGATTATATCAAAATTTTTTACCTTTTTTGTCTTGTTTTGTTTTCTAACATGTGAAAGTATAGTTCAGTTACTTTGATTTTTTAAGTTTTTAATTTTTAAAATATTTATTTATACCAGTGTATGTGTGTGTGTCCCTGTGTATGAAGTATGTGTGCAGGTTCTTGCAGGGGCCTGAAGGAGGTGTCAGGTCCTCTGGACTTGGAGATGCTTGTGCCTGTGTAGATGCTAGGTCCTCTGGAAGGACTGTAAGTGCTTTAACTGTGGTGCCACCTCAACAGCCCGATGATTTAAACTTTCAATGAATTTGCTGGAGTATGTTTTGCAAATATATGTGTGCTCAGATATTTCCTTTATTGTTGAAGATATGACTAGGTGGAAGTTTAAGATTATACTTACCTATGGATTAAGCAGTTTCCAAAGCATTCTAATATATATATATATAACTGGTCAGCGAGATCATTCAGTCTGCAAACACACTTACCACCAGTTCTGCTACCTGAGTTTGATCCCTGGAATCCACAGGATGAAGAGAAGGAATAAATGCTACAAGTTGGCCTCTGATCTCTATAAATGTGCCATGCAAATCAACATTTCCAATGAGAGTTAATTTAAAACTATAAAATAATGTAAATTATGTTCAGAAGCATGTGATAAGTACATTTATTCACTTAGTTAAAAATATGTGCTATTCTCTATTATTGATAAATTATAAGTATTATTTTTATATTTTATGTCTGCATAATTAATACAGTAGAGAACTGCAATGTAGAGACTATTATGCTCTTTTGTTTTAAAAGGATTATATTGGCCCTGGGAACCCATAGGCCACTCAAGCCATGGAAGCAGGGAGGCCAACTACAGATCTTTACTTCTCTCTTGGCTCCTCCAAGTTTAAGTTCCCAGATTCATTTAAAACTTTGTAGATAATCACTTGCTTTGGCCTGCCTTTCCCATAGCCCTCATCTACAACAGCTTAGATAGAGTCTGTCACCCAAAATTCCTTCTTCCCCAATTTATTGTTTTATCCCAGATTGTCTGTAAATTTTCAAGTCACTCTGGAGTATTTTGTAGATGTACCAATTAAGTCTGGGCTCCCCAACTCCAATCTTTGATTGGTTGTGGTTTTTTTTTTTTTTTTTTTTAATAGTGATGTCCACCTGAGACATCAAAGAGAAGTGTATTTGATGAGGCATGAAGACTATAACTTCTATATAAAAATAAGAACAAATATTTAGAATTTAGGTAGGGACAATCTGGTTTAGTAAATAAGTGGCTATAGGTTCTCCTCCAAGATCCACAACTTCAGTAGCCCTGGCTAGTTGGCTAGGTTTCAAGTGTCAGGAATTATTTTCTGCTTGTTGAAAGAGTCTCAAGTTTAGGGCTGAAGAGATGGCTCAGTGGTTAAGAGCATTGGCTGCTAATGCAGAGGTCCTAAGTTCAATTCCCAGCACCTACATGGTGGCTCATAACCATCTGTAATAAGATCTGGTGCCCTCTTCTGGCTGTAGGCAGAACACTGTGTGGATAATATATATATATATATATATATATATATATATATATATATATATATATATTTAAAGGGTCTCAAGTTTAATGAATGAGCTGTGGTTTCTACCACTGTATGTGAACTGCATTTGCACACTTAGGGTTAACATGTATGTGGTCATTATTGTGGTTGATAGGCATCAGAGCATGGCTGCTTCTCTCCTCTGTAGGTTTGGATGGCTCCTTCTATCACCATTGAAACTAGCAATCTGGGAGAAGGCATTCAGCTCAATTTTAGCTCTGGAATTTTGATGGCTAATCCTTGTTATCAACTTGACTACATCTGTAATTATCTAAAACCCAAACAGCTGAACACACCTATGAGGGACTTATATTATTTGTGTTACCTGAGGTAGAAGATTCATCCTAAATCAACATCCTTTGAGTTTAGGAGGCTAAATTGAGGCCACATTTTCTGGTGACAAAGTACATGAATGGGCATGGAAGGAAGAAATGTGCTTTGTGACAGCTTTCTCCAACTCCTTCTTGTAAGATTTTCCCTGTTGTTCCTGAGAAACATGTTTGTACATTGTTATGGAATCTACCTTGTGGTGGAATGATTTCTGTACGATGTAAATAAATAACTGTTTGGACCCATGCAGGACACCATAGATGTGGGTGGAGAATCAGAGGCAGCCAGGTAGAAGGAGGGTGGAGTTAGTCACTCTGCATCGGACCCCCAAGAGGAGCAGACATGTAAGAGGTACCGGCCAGCCACGGGCTGAGCCACGTGGCAAAAAGATTAATAAAAATAGGTTAATTTAAGAAGAAAGAGCTAGCTAATAATAGACATAAGACATGGGCCAAACAGTGTTAAAATATATAAGTGTGTGATTCATTTTTTGGGGGGACAAAAGCTGCGGGCGCACAAAACAAACTTCAAACCGCCGGCGCCACACGCGCGCCAGGTCATAAACCTGCAGCCCCAAACAGACCAAAAAAAACTTACTACAACAGATGGTGCCCAACGTGGGGCTAATTCCACAAACCCGCCGGGTTCGCACCCGCGGGCACCCTCTAAATATAGACAAAACAAGCCAAAATAGTCCTTCAAGTTCCTACTTTACAAAAAACATTGCCAAACATTCTTCAAGACACACACAAAAAAAAAACAACTAATAAACTATGTCAAATTTCCTACATCACTAAAAAGTTTGCCAAAAACTTTAAACCTAATGGCTAAAAATAAATGCCCCAACGTTACAAAAAAACTTTAAATAACTGTCCAGACAAATAAATATCATCTCTGTCATTTTCTAGACTTTAAAAGTTGCTTAAACTTCCTGTTTATTTACATAATATTATATCCTTCTATAGTCTTTAATATAATTAAAAGTTTAATAATTATAAATATAGTTCTTTTTAGTTTAAAAAATATATTAAATATAAAACTTTAAACTCACAATAATAAAATAAATAATAAAATATTCTCTTTAATTTTAAAATACAAATAAACTAAATATTATAACTATAATACTTACTTAAAAGCCATTCTGTTATATATAATTTTACTATATAAAAATTAAAACCTTCCTTTTTAATTAAACAAAAAAAATGTGGTGGAATGATCTCTGTACGATGTAAATAAATGTTTAGACCCATACAAGACACCATAAATATAAATAAAAAATCAGAGACAGCCAAATAAAAAGAGAGTAGAGTTAGTCACTCTACATCAGACCCCCCAAAAAAACAAACATATAAAAGATACCGGCCAGCCACGGGTTGAGCCACGTGGCAAAAAGATTAATAAAAATAAGTTAATTAAAAAAAAGCTAGCTAATAATAGATATAAAACATGGGCCAAACAGTGTTAAAATATATAAATGTATAATTCATTTTTTAAAAAGACAAAAGCCACAAACACACAAAACAAACTCCAAACCGCCAGCGCCACACACGCGCCAAGTCATAAACCTCCAGCCCCAAACAAACCAAAAAAAACCTTACTACAACACTACCTCTTCAGGATTCCAATGTGTACTGGAAACTGCTTTATAGAACTTCTATGGGGTTCTAGCACTAGGTTGGAACTACTTGAGATCACCAGTCCCATGGATTGAAAAACTAACTATTGAATCCTTGAAATTTGTAAGGAAATAAATACTCATTGTTCAGCTACTGAGACCAAATTCTATATGTCATTCTATTAAATTGTGTTTGTGTGCATGTGTATGCAACTGTTTACATGTACTGTAGAAATTCTATATGTGTAATAAGTATGATTGCTTATAACTTTTCAGACATCCTTACTATCATTTTACCTGCTCTCCTTGCCTCCCTAGCCTCTCCCTAAAGAGCCTTTTTATTTCCCTGATCATGTCAGTCACTTGGACTCTGCAGTTCCCCTCTCTATTGCACCTCAAGGCCTTAGCCTGGCAATGCTCCCTTCTTACTTTCCTGAATTTTGATGTGGTTTAATGTTTAAATCTACCTTCTTTCTCAAACATTCATCTTCTCAATGCTAAAAACATCCAGATACTTTTATGTAATTTTTAAATACCTAGTTCATCATTGTGAATGACAGATTCTCCTGTGTTCAGAAACTCATTAGAATATCTTACTCCTATTACCTTCTTGTTTACTATTGACTAACACAGAAAACAGGATTCTTGTCTTATTTTAGTTACTATATACTAGAAATCTTGCTGAATTTACTTATCAATTTTAATCTTATTTTATAGAATCTAAAGTTATTATTGATAAAATATTCAAAATCAATATTATAACATGGTTCAATCTAATTGCTTCAATTATTTTGATAGTCTCTCAATAAAATTAAGCCATGGTTGACTTAGTAAAATTTTATTTATATATTTTCAAATGATATATTTTAATTTTTCCTGAATTATCTTGTTCCATTAATAACGTTTAGAATTTTAATATAGTATATATATGTATATATATATATATATGTGTATTAGTGCCAAAAATATAAAAATTAAACATTAAATTATAGCAAGCTTCTGCTACACTATTGATGATGGACTCCCCCTGGGGCCCCTCTCATATAAGCTTTTGTGGTTCTGTGTTGTGGAGATCCTACAGTTTTGGAATATTCCTACAGTTTTGGATCTATAGGTCTATCCTCTTCACATTTGCTAACCATTCACAGATGTGATGAATGTTCAAGTGGGCCAAGTCATAGCCCTGGTTTTGGGCCTGGGTGATAGGTGGTTTGATCAGCCCACCAAAATTCCATCCTTATCACTCTCCACGTGAGTCCCCAGCACTGCCCTGGCCAGCTGATCCAGAGCAGCCTGCAGCAAGGGCAGGGCCATTTCTAATGTTCTCAGGTCCTTAGATACAGCTCACTCACACCTATACCACCAGGACCATCTCCATTTTTTACCCAGGTGAGGTACAGGACCCTCTTTCCAGATTGCTTGTAGGGAGTGTATAGTGGAGTGATATTGCTGGACAATGAGATAGACTGATTCCCAGTTTTCTGAGAAACCACCATACTGATTTCAAAAATGACTGTACAAGTTTATACACCCACCAGCCATGAAGGAATATTACCCTTACTTGACATCTCCTCCAATAGAGGCTGTCATTAGTATTTTTGATTTTAGCCATTCAAACAACAGCAACAACAAAAAATCCTGAGCAAGGTAACTCAGACTCAGAAAGAAAAAAACAGTATGTACTCACTCATAAGTGGATATTAGATGTAAGGCAAATGATAACTAGCTTAGAGTCCAAAACCCTAGAGAAGCTAAGTAACAAGGAAGACCCTAAGAGAGATATCCATGGATCCTCCTGGGAAGCAGAAATAGATAATATCCCCTGAGTAAATTGGGAGTATCAGAAGGGGTAAGGAGAGGTGGGAAGCAAACAAGAGGGAATAGGATAGTTGAGTTGGGAGATACAGAGAGGGAAAGCAACACAGAAAATAATCTTGATTGAAGGAGCCATTTGGGGGTTAGGGAGAAACCTAGTACTGGGAAAACTCTCAGGAATCCACAATGATAACCCCAGCTAAAACTCCAAGAAATAGTGGAGATGGTTCCTGAATTGGTCTTTCCCTATAATCAAATTGATGCCCACCCTAATTGTCCACTATAGAACCTTTATCCAGCAACATATAAAAACAGGTGCAGAGATCCATAGACAAGCACTTGGCCAAGCTTCCAGTCCAATGGAAGAGAGGGAGGAGGGATTATATAAGCAAAGAGATTAGGATCATGAGGAGAAACCCACAGAGACATCTGACTCAACCTACAAATTTGAACTCTGAACAGACTTAGTTAGGCAAAGATATTCACTGTTTTAAATTAGGAAGAAACATTAATTTCTGTAAGTAAGTTAATAAATAAATCCTTAAAATGTCAGGTAATCATATTTAGACTAAGTTTCCCCACTTGGGAATCCTTTATTTATTTTTAGAATATTATATTTAATTAACATCAGTCATTTGCAGCTTTATCTATAATTTTAAGTTGCATGCATATCTTTATACCTATTTCACTCACTTTAAAGAACAAATTCTATTTAGGAAATAAATTGATTTGTGAAAGAAGCAGTGTTACATATCAATGAATTTAAAATCTACCTGTCATACTATTTTCCAAACTTTTCAAAAATTCATCTGCTTTATAAAGTAGCAAGACTTTGAGCTTGCTATTAGAAAGTAACTGTAGACAATAAAAGAGAAATTGTTTCTCTTTCTGTTATAGTTATTGTTTATGTTTTTCATGTGTTTGTAGTGTGTGTGATTCAAGGCATTTGTGAGACTCTCACTTAACCTGAGCAGCAGTTATTGAAATGTTTCCCATTGACATTTAGGATGTGCAATACCTGACTTATCAGTGAGGCTTCCATATGTGCCAATGGCTATTTACCAGCCTTAAATATTCTGTTATATTTGTTGCTTATTAGTATGCATATCTAGGCATAAATTCATGAGTGATCTCAATCACAGTTTTTCCTAAGATGTCTGAATCCCTGTATCTGTCTCTGTGTGTATGTCCCCATTTGTCTGTCTATCAGACAGTCTGTCCATATATCTATTTGTATTTCTAATTCTTTGACAGTGAGACAAATTATACATAAAATCTTATATTAAATAAGTATTTTATCTTTATTTTACAATTTTATTGTGCATTTATGTCTACTGATTGGATTTAGCTGGTAGTAGGATCAGTAATTAATGAAAGGTTTTCCAAGTTCTCTGTATTATTAAAAAGAATACATTTTTGTAGATTTATAAAACCATCCTGGGTTATTTGAATATTCTTCTTTTGAAATTATATGTCACAGATTCATCAAGTGATAAAAGACAAATGTTAAATATGTAATTATACAGTTATGGACAGAACACTTAGATTAATAATTGATCTGACAAAGGATAAAAATAGAACTATTTTTCTTCCAAAAATGACAATAAGTGTATACCATCTGAATTTTAAAGCAACCATGTGTGAGAGCAGTGATTTTTCAGTTTAGAGAAAATATACCTTCTTGTGAACATGGGTGAATGAGAAAAATGTCATAACATCCTAATAGAGAAATGGTTATCTTTGCAGATATTTGTTTTCACCTTTATGGCTGTCTTATAATTTCTGATATGTCTTTTATTTATTTATAATTTTATATTTTTGCCAGGTGCATTTATGGTATAAGTATGCATATGTGTGCAAGTGTAAGTGTTATTTGCATGCTTGGGCTTGAATAGGGTATCATGTGACTGGCTCTATCATTGTCTGTAATATTCATTTGAAAAAGGCTTCTCCCTTATCCTGGATCTAGGCTTGTGACCATAAGACCCATGAATTCTCACCACTTTGTTGCAATACTGATCTGTACAGAGAATCTTGTTTTTTATATAGATTTTGTGTGTTTTCTTACCCACTTAGATGTCTCTTCAGCCATGAAATTAATGTTCTTAGAACAGATATTTCAGAGCTTGGTATATAGTAAAAGGTTATTAGGTGGTATTTTAGTGTAATTTTTGCTGATGTTAAAAAATACCTTGACAAAAATAAACTTATGGAAATATATTTTTATTTAGCTTATAATTCCACTTTACAGTCCTGCATTGTGTGCTGGTGTAGGCAGCAGGAGATTAAAACAGCTACTCACATCACATCCTTAGTCAGAAGCACAGAAAAATAAACACATACAAGCTAACCACTCATCTCACCATCCCCACACTTACAAAATTTAAAACTCAATTGCAAGAAATGATGCTATGCATAGAGGTTTGTGTCTCTTCCCATTGACTAATATAATCAAGTTAATCCTCTATAGACATGCCTAATAACCAACGTTATCTAGACAGTTTTTCACTAAACATCTTTTTCCAGATTTTTCTAGTATTTGTCAAATTGGTAATAAAACTGTTCATTACATATTTTCACCAAAGATATTAAAATAATGTTCAAAGTACTTGGATTTAAGTTAAGATTGATATGGTAGGTGAGTGGTGGTGGCACATGGCTGATAATTAATCTCAGCACTTGGGAGGCAGAGATAGATGGATCTCCAAGTTTGAAGCCTGATCTACAGGGCCAGTTACAGAACAGCTAGGGATATACAGAGTAACCCTGTTTCAAATCTTCCCACCCCCAAAAGTTTAATATTGGTGTTAATAAAAATAGAAAATTATAGAGATGTACATTAGAAAGAGTATTACTTTCTGTGACAAAATGTCTGGATATGGATTGTTGTAGTAAGTTTTCCAGGCCCATTTGGGCAGGAAGTTTGTACCTGGTCCGCAGCAACTTTTATCCCCCAAAGAAATGAATCAGACACTTATATACTTTATACTGTTTGGCCCATGTCTTAAGCACATTACTAGCTAGCTCTTTCGTCTTAAATCAACCCATTTCTACTAATCTACCTGTCACGTGGTACAGCCTGTGGCTCACCCATATCTCTTACATGTTCCTCCTTAGCAGGTCGGATGGTGACTGACTAACTCCACCCTTCTTCTACCTGCTTGTCCTCTGATTCTCCACCTACTTCTATGGTGCTCTGCATAGCCCAAACCAGTTACTTTATTTATATCATACACTGAATATTCCACCACATTTCTTTTTTTTGTTTAATTAAAAAGGAAGGTTTTAATCTTTATATAGTAAAATTGTATATAACAAAAGTTATCAATCTAAAATATAGTTATAATATTTAGTTTATTTGTAATTAACAAACTTAAAGAAAATATTTTATTATCTATCTTATTTTTGTAAGTCTAAAGTTTTATATCTAATATATCTTTTAAACTAAAAAGAATCATATTTATAATTATTAAACTTTAACTATATAAAAGACTACAGAAGAATACAATGTTATCTAAATAAATAGGAAGTGTAAGTAACTTTTAAAGTCTAGAAAATGACAGAGATGACACTTGTCTGTTTTGGTAACCTTGGGACACTGTCTTTAGCCTTTATGGCCTAAAGTCTCTGGCATATCTTTTAGTGATGTAGGAAATTTGACATAGTTTATTAGTTGTTTTATTTTATGTCTTGAAGAATGTCTGGAAATTTTTTTTTTTGTAAAGCAGGAACATGAAGGACTATTTTGGCTTGTTTTGCCAATGTTTAGAGGTCACTTTTCTATGGAACTTGCATGTCTCGTTTATGTAGCATACTATCAAGCAGTCAATATCAGAACAGTTTTTTGTCTAGTGGCTAACAGTTGCCACAAAGTAAATTTTACATGAACATTTTTTAGTGTCCACCATTTTTTGAAATATATTGGTGCTGCCAGGAACAGATCTGTCTCACTGTCCAGAAAAGTCTAAGTTTTTAAAATAATTTAAATGTCATATTTTGCATGTTTTGGAAGTATTTGAAGACTATTTATCTAATTGAAATATATTTTTGTATATCTATAAAATCTAACTAACATGACTGTAAGTTTGGATATCATAGATGACTATTAATCTGCATTTTTCAATTATATATTATAATTTTAAATTGGTTATATCAGCATCAAACTTTAATCAAGAGTAGAAAAATACATATAGCATAACAAAATTGACTTTAAGTTTATATCAATAAACAAAAATTTGCTTATCTTTTCTACTCATTTTTATATATTCTCCACATTCCACCACAATGGATCAGTTTGAAGATCTCTGAATTAAATGATTGTTTATGATGTGATTTCTCTTGCCTAGAGAGGAAGTCTTCTCTGTTGTTTAAGAAATACAAGGGACAGGATACTAGTGCTTAATTCATATAATCGCTGAGTTGGTCTTGTCTACTCACTTCTCAAGTTCTTGTTAGTTGAAAATAATTCATTTATTTCTATTATATGTTGTTGACTAGAAGTTCCTATAATTACAGTTATCAAATATAAATGGAGAAATAGAAAAAAATAGCTAAAAGATAATGCAGATTCTAACAAATTAAAGTCTCTAAGCAAAAAAAAAAAATCAGTAGCATTTAATATGTGAATGTAAACCACAATTTTTATTGCTTTTTGGCTGTCTATTGAGAAGCATCTTGGAAAAACCTTTTGTAAACCAATATTCAACCAACATGTATCACTCCTGGTTTTATTTTCTCTGTAAATCCTTATAAACTGATTAATTATAGCTGCTTTCTGAAGTAAATATTAGATTCAGATGACCTGATACATCATTCTATAAAAATTTTAATATTATATGACTTAAAGTATATATGTTTACTAAAGAAACTTTCAAACTACTTATCAAATAGGCTATCTCATGTTTGTGTATCTTACCTATGTGGATTGCTTATGGAGTCTGAGTTGGTATCAGGATATATTTCTCAATAATTTCTCTACATTCTTTTTTTTGAGACAAGGTATCTCATAGAACTTGAAGTTTGCAGTTTTGTATAGACTAGTTAGCCAACATGCCCCTTAAATTTTCCTGTTTATTTCTCCCAGTGCTGTGGTTATAGGCATGTACTGTTATGACCACCTTACCTAAATTCTGGAAATGTGAACTAGTGTCTTCATGTTTGTGAAGTAAACACTTTATCTACTGAGTTATTTCTCCATCCCTTATGTGATTTTATAGAGGATTTATTTCATCATGATGTACAGCCAAGCTTTTTGTTGCAATCTTATAGACCTTAAATCCATTGTCACAGAATAAAAAATCCACATGAAGTGTCTATGTCAGCCTTTGAATTTTTTCTGTGTGGTTTCTGCATTTAGTATATTCTCTGCTGGTGAATAATATTGGATATTTTGAGATACAATGGGAGTTGTACTGGGAGAATTAATCTGTGCATAGTACAATGTTAAAGGAATCAAAATGTGACTTATTTCAATGTCCATGGCTGACATCTATTACATTATTTTTCAAATAACTGCAATGTCATGTACACCTGACCATCATCTGGGGTTCAATCTCAATTATAATATTTTCTTTTATTAGTAATTCTAATACTTCTGAAAAATCCCTGGGGAGATGGTGTAGGCAAGGACAGCCAACCAGTAAGATCCAGGCAAATAGATAGTCAGATGGTGTTGGCAGAGTCTGCTTTTCTTCCAGATGGAGATCAACAGGTCAAAGCCAGTGTCTTCTAAATTTTTATTAATTCTGTAATTTGTAGATGATAGACTATTTGCTGATTTGATGCTCAGATACAATAATATATAAACATAAACCCAAACATTTATTAAAAGGTATTCTTATATTGGAACCTTTAAAAACAGCCTTATAAAAATGTTTAATAACATAAGACAGTCATTCAGTGAGTGCAGATATTGTTTTGGTAAACTAAGGAATAGACATTCAACAGTTGATTTGAACAGAATATTTAATGTATTAAGTTCTATTTACAGTACACAATGGATTCTAAAAGTATAGATATATATTAGATTCAGTCAACATGAACATCATCTTATCTATTTTATAAAGTCAGCATAATAGCCTCTTAAAAGTCAGAGAGCTTAAAATAACAGGTGTTAAATCAAGTTTACATGTGGGTTGAACGTTTTTAACCATAAACAAATATCCACATATAATAATGGGCACACCAGTTTGCTGGTAGATGAAGCCTAAATTAGGTAACAATCCTATAAGAATATCAGTCATTGAAAGAGAAAGAGACAGACAGATAGTACCAGGCCCTAGGCTTTAGCACTGAGGGGCCTTCCCCAGCAATCACTAATAAGAAAGACCTCCCACAGCTGCCCTGCCTTCAGGACAAACTGCATCATTATAGAGGGACTGACAAAATCAGACCCATATCCAGAGTGAAATCAGAGGTGAGCAGATTCTAGCTCCTGGGCTGCCCATCCAGAGAATCTCACTCTGGGCCAGGGTCACATCTTAGGTTTTGATCTCAGACTCTTGCTAAAGACAAGGCCCTAGGCTTTAGCTAGGAGGGGCCTTCCCCAGCAATCACTAATAGAAGGTATCACTCATGACCAGGCCTTGCCTCCAGGGCCAACTACATCATCATAGAAGGACTGACACCTTTGAAACTCATACCCATGTCCAGAGTTAAATCAGAGGTGAGCAAATTCCAGCTCCTGTGCTGACCATCTAGAGAATCCCTCTGCAGGGACGAGGACACACTTAAGATTCTAATCTCAGACTCTTGCTTGCAGACAGGCCCTAGGTTTTAGATGAGGGGGGGTCTTTCCCAGATACTCCAAACAGAAGAGACTTCCAATGGATGGACCCTGTCTTCAGGAGAAGCTACTTCATCATAAACAATCAGTCAAATTCAGTATGAAGAACCATGCCCAGAGCAGAGTCAAAGATTGAGCAGATGCCTTGCTCAAAAAAGAGAGGAGATACACAAGCCTTCTAGAAACAACTAACTAGCAGCTGACTAAGTATAAACCACTGAAGTGATAGGCAGATGCCAGTGCAAGAATAAATATAACAATATAAAGAATAACAAGGCAACATCAAAAGAATCTGGTAGTTCTATATCTACAAGACCTGAACAGGGCAATGAAGAGGAGACCGGAGGAAAGAACAACAAAAACACCTTTATGAAGATTATTGAAGCCTTCAAAGAGGATATAAAAATTCCCTTAAAGAAATAAAAGAAAGTACAAACAAAAATTTGGAAGAGATGAACAAATCCTTGAAAGAAAACCAATAAAAGGAAAACCAAAAAATGAAACAAACTTTCTAGGAATTAAAAATTGAAATAGAAGTAATAAAAAAGGCACAAAATGAGGCAAAGGTGGAAATAGAAAATCTGAAGAAAAGAGCTGGAACTACAGTACAAGCATAACAAATAGAATATACGGTATAGAAGAGAGAATCTCTGAAGTGGAAGACTCAATAGCAGAAATAGATATATCAGTCAAAAAAAAAAGACTAAAACCAAAAAAGCCATCACACAAAATGTGTATAAAATTTGAGACACTGTGAAAAGACCTAACCTGAGAATAATAAGAATAGATGAAGGAAAGGAGTACAAGCTCAAAGGCACAGATAATGTATTCAATAAAATAATAGAAGAAAACATTTGCAGCCTAAAGAAGGAAATGTCTATAAAGATACACCAAATAGAATTGACCCTCAAAAAAGTCTGCTAACCACATAATAATGAAGACATAAAACATACAGAACAAAAAAATTAAGAACAGCAAAAGAAAAGGGCCAACTTACCTATAAAGGCAAACCCATCATAATAACACCTGACTATTCAGTGGAGACAATGAAAGAAAGAAGGTCCTGGTCAGAAGTAATACACACACTAAAAGAGCATGGCTGTCAACCTAGAATACAATAACCAGCAAAACTATCAATCACCATAAATGGAGTAAACAAGATATTTCATAACAAAATCAGACTTAACCAATACTTATCCACAAATCCTGCACTTCAAAAAGCATTAGAGGGAAAACTCCAACCTAAGGAACCCAGATGTATCCATGAAACCACAAATAACAGATAATCCCATGGCAGAAAAGCCCAAAGAAAGGAAACACATACAAGCTACCACCAAAAAATAACAAGAAATAACAATCAGTGGTCATTAATATTCCTTAATATCAATGGACTCAATTCCCCTATAAAAGGACACAAAATAACATCAATAAAAAGAAACAAAAGATATCCTTCTGCTGCACACAAGAAACACAACTCAATCTTAAAGACAGACACAGGATCAGAGTAAAGTATTGGAAAATGAATTTCTAATGAAATGACCCAAAGAAACAAGCTGGTGTTGCCATCATAATATTTCATAAAATAGAATTCAAACTAAAATAAATTAAAGAAGAGCAGGATGGATATTACTTCTTCATCTTAGGAAAAATTGACCAAGATATGATTTCAATCCTGAAAATTTATGCCCCTAGTATAAGGGCACCTACCTATGTAAAGGAAACACTACTAAAGCTCAAAACCCACATCAGTTCTCATACCCTAATAGTGGGAGACTTCAATATCCCACTTTCACCTTTGGATAAGTCAACCAGACAGAGACTCAACAGAGAAATAAGGAGTCTAACAGAGATTAGAATGCAAATGGATTTAATAGATATTTATAGAAGCTTCCAGCCAAACAAAAAGGAAAATACATATTTCTCAGCAACAAATGGAATGTTCTCTAAAATTTACTACATTGGTCATAAAGCAAATATCAATAGGCAAAAAATGGAATTAATCCATTGTATCATATCAGACCATAATGGTCTAAAGCTGGAGTTCAACAACATCAAAAATCACAGAAAGCCTACCAACTCATGGAAACTAAACATTCCTCAACTGAACCACCACTGGGTCAAGAAAGAAATTAAGAAAGAAATCAAAGTCTTCCTAGAATTTAAAGAAATGAATCCACAATGTACACAAACTTATGGGACACAATGAAAGCAGTCTTGACTTTAAGAGGAAAATTCATAGCACTAGATGCCTATATAAAAAACCTAGACAAATCCCACACTGGAGAAAAAAACAGCACAGCTGAAATACTTAGGACAACTAGAAGCTAACTCACCTAGAAGGAGTAGACAGCAGAAAATAATCAAACTTAGAGCTGAAATCAATAAAAATGACCAAAAAGAAAAATACAAAGAATCATTGAATCAAAGAGTTGGTTCTTTGAGAAAGTCAACAAGATAGATAAACCCTTATCCAAAATAACCAAAAAGCAGAGAAAGAGTATCCAAATCGACAAAATCAGTAATGGAAAGGGGAACATAACAACACTCCCCTTGGAATCATTTTCAGGTCATATTTTAAAAATCCATACTCTACAAAAATTGAAAAACCTAAAAGAAATGGACAGCTTTTTAGACAGGTACCAGTTAACAAAATTAAATCAAGGTAAGATTAAATACCAAAATGGACCTGTAACTCCAAAGAAAATTGAAGCTGTCATTAAAAGCCTCCCAAGTTAAAAAAAAAAAAAAGCCCAAATCCAGATAGTTTCAGTACAGAATTCTACCAGACATACAAAGAGATAAGACCAATACTCCTCAAAATGTTCCATACAGTAAAAACTGAAGGAATATTGCCAAACTCCTCTTTGTGGCCACAAGTACCCTTAATACCCAATACACTCAAAGATGCAAGAAAGAAAGAGAATTAGAGACCAATTTCTCTAATGAATATTGATGTAAAAATTCTCAAAAAAAATTCTGGCAAACCATATACAATAATATATAGAAAAATCATCTACCATGATCAAGTAGGCTTCATCCCAGAAATGCAGGGGTGGTTCAACGTACAAAAAACCATATATGTCATTGATCATATAAACAAACTGAAGGGAAAAAAACCACATGATTATATCTTTAGATACTGAAAAAGTCTTTGACAAAATTCAATACTTCTTTATGATAAAAGTCCTGGAGAGATCAGGAACACAGGGAAAATATCTAAATATGATAACTGCAATTTACAAGAAGCCAACAACCTACATCAAATTAAATCAACATCAAATTAAATGGAAAAATATTCAAAGCAAAATCACTAAAATCAGAAATCAGACGAGGCTGTCGTCTATTTCCTTATCTATTCAATATAGTTCTCAAAGTTTTAGCTAAAGCAGTAAGAGAACACAAGGAGATTAAGTGGATACAAATGGGAAAAAAGAAGTAAAACTATATTTGCAGATATTATGATTGTATACATAAGTGATCCACAAAATTCTACCAAGCAACTTCTACAGCTGATAAACACCTCAGCAATATAGCAGGATACAAGATTCACTCAAAGAAATCAGTAGCCCTTCTATACACTAAAGATAGAAGAGCTGAAAAGAAATAAGGGAAACATTACCATTCATAATAGCTGCAAATAGTATTAAATACCTTGGAGTAACTATAACCAAAGAAGTAACAGACCTATTTGACAAAAACTTTAAATCACTGAAGAAAGACATTGAAGAGGACATCAGAAAATGGAAAGATTTCCCATGTTCCTGGATAGTAAAAATGGCAATCCGACCAAAAGCAATCTACACATTCAATGCACTTCTCATCAAAATCGCAACTCAAATTTTTACAGACCTTGAAAGAACCATCTTCAAATTCATTTGGAATAACAGGAAAGCCAGGATTGTCAAAACAATTTTGCTCAACAATGAACCACAGGAGGCATCACTATCTCCAAATTCAAGTTATACTCTAGCACTGCAGTAATATTAACAGCCTGGTCCTGACATAAAAACAGACTTGTGGACCAATGGAATCAATCTGAAGATCCCAACATTAACCCAAAACCTGACCTTTGACAAAGAAACTCAAAATATTCAATGGAAAAAAGATAGTATCTTCAACAAATGGTGTTGGCATAGCTGAATGGTAGTGAGTAGAAACCTACAAATAGATCGAAGCCTATCACCCTGCTCAAAATTCAAATCTAAGTGGATCAAAGACCTCAACATAAACCCAACCACACTGAACTTGATAGAAAAGAAAATGGGAAATATCCTCCAATGCATTGACATAGGTGACCACTTTTTAAATATAACACCATTAACCTATATCCTAAGAACAATAATCTCTAAGTGGGACCTTCTGAAACTGAGGTTTTGTAAAGCAAAGGACATGGTCAATAAGAGAAAATGACAGCCTATAGTATGGGAAAATATTTTCAGCATCTCTACAAGTGACAGAGAACTGATATCTGTAATATATGAAGAACTCAAGAAACTAGAGCTCAAAACTTCAAATAACCCAATCAAAGATTGGGGTTCAGATCTAAAAAGGGAATTCTCAGCAGAAGTATTACAAATGGCTGAAAGGCACTTGAAAATGTGCTCAACATCTTTAGCCATCAGAGAAATGCAAATCAAAACAACCTTGAGATACCACATTACACCTGTTAGAATGGCTAATATTAAAGACACAGATGACAGCCTTTGCTGGAGAGGTTGTGGAACAAGGGAAATACTCCTCCATTGTTGTTGGGAGTATAAGGTCGTTCAGCCATTCTGGAATGCAGTATGGTGGATTCTCAGAAAACTGGGAATCAATCTCCTCAAGGATCCAGCAATACCACTACTGGGCATATACCCTAAAGATGCACATTCACACTCTAAAGGCATTAGCTCATTTATGTTCATAGCACCATTATTTGTAATAGTAACAACATGGAAACAACCTAGATGCCCCTCAACTGAAGAATTGATTAACAGACTGTGATATATCTACAAAATGGAGTATTACTCAGCAGAAGGAAAAAATGAAATCCTGAAATTTGCAAACAAATGGATGTATTTGGAGAATATTCTCCTGAGGGAGGTGTCATAAACCCATAAAGATAAACAGGGGAAGTACTCACTCATTACTGTACTCCAAACAAAAGAACAAAGCATATCCAAACTGCAAATCATAAACACTAAACAACTTTGGAGATGAAACATTTTGAATGGGCACCTTGGAACCTATTTCCTCCAGAGGAACAACTGACCTAGTCTTGATGTTGGGATGAATAAAGCTGATTTGCACGCAGTGGATGCTGAACTTAATCACCTTGGGATTTTGAAACCTCCTGCCCTTTCTTGGAAATGGGGTCAAGAGAGAGTGACTGGGAGGGACAGGAGGGGGAAGGGAGTTTGAACAAGGGGATACATGGATAAAAAATGAGATTTTATTAAAAAAAAGAATGCCAGCCAATCAAAAAGAGGCCTGGCAGACTTGGAGGCTGTATTTTCTGGATGTCCAGGCCTTACCCACAGTATACTCCTCTAACAAACTTCTTGGTTGGGACTGTGAATGGAAAGACAGCTTTTCCAGCTGTGTGTCTAGCTTCCAGGGTCCCAGCAAGGGCACAGTCAACCATCTTGGATACCTGTGGAAGCCTATCCACAGAGCAGGATTCAGAATCAATTAATATTTTATTAAAATAATTCTTCACCTTCAAAAAACCTCAAATTTTGACTAGAAAAGTAAGCATTAATTATCTGTTTATTGGAAGAAAGATATACACATTCTTGTCTCAGCAAAAAAAAAAATTAAACAATGCTAGGAGTCAATGAATCAAGGTAGAAGCCTGCAAACAAATTTATAATAAAACTATAGCATGAAGAACACCAGTAGAGTTCAAAAAAATGTAGTGTAGTGATGTGGGATGTCTTTCTGTATGCTGTGGATACCATTCATTAATAAAGGAACTATCTTGGCCTTTGGCAGACATCTTAGAAGTAGGCAGGAAAATCAGAGCATAGATAAGGGAAGAAAGCAGAGCAAAGAGGAGATGTGATCTAGCCACCCAAGAAGCAAGATGTAAAGAACTAGGTAAGCTACAGGCCATGTGGCTAGACAGATTAATAGAAATGGGTTGAATTAAGATGCAAGTGCTAGCTAGTTATATGCTTGAGTCATAGACCAAACAGCATGTAATTAACTTAAGTATCTGATTCATGTGGCAAGAGAATAAGCAGCAGTGGGAAGGTCTCTGGACCTTGGGACTAGGCTGTAGGGTGCGGTTGGCCCTTGCACAACTTGCTGGAACATTGCATCATGTTCCCCAGCTATTGCATCTGTGCCGCTTATGCTAATTAGGCATAGAGTAGTGACCTATCAGATGTGATCCCTGGATATGCTAATGAGACATTGATTTGGACCTATCACGAGCTATATGCTAATGAGGTATTGCTTTGGACCTATTATCAGCTGTATGCTAATGAGGTATTTCTTTGGACCTATCACCAACCAAATGCCAAAGAGGCATTACGTTGGGCACCAATCGCATGTCCCGGCTTCCCTATATAAGCAGGCTGCATTTCAGGCTCAGGGTATTCCTTTCACCATTCTCAACTGAGCTGTACTTCAATAAAGTGTGATCCAAGAACAATCGTGGATGTGGTGACTCGTCATTCTGCAGGCCAGAAAGCGGCTTGTCACAAGTGGTGCTGAAACCCAGGAACCTTTGTGCCCTGCAGAGAAGACCAATTCAGAACTCGACACACAGAGTGGACCATCTGTGGGTAGTCCATCCAGATATGCAGGTGCTCCTGGGAGGTCTGGAGCCTGAGATCTTTGCTGCAGTTTTATTTTTTTTCATCCTGGTTGTCCTGATTTTTCTTGCCTGCTTGTGGCTGCGGTGCGGCAAGCCCGGGCATATTAAAAGACGGTGCCGAGGGGCTGCCCCCATGACAAGGACAAAACTGCCTCAAGCAGTGAAGACTCCAGGGACATGTCCAAAATGTAAAAAGGGCAAACACTGGGCCAATGAATGTAGGTTTGTTAAGGACATTAATGGACAACCCATTCTACCTGCTGCCCATGTAGTTAGTCCAAAAAACAGGGTAGTGGGCCCTTGGTCTCAGGGCCTGAAAATATTTGGGGCCCACAAGGAGGTGAATTTCCAACCACTCAGGTCCCACGATGAGCCACGTCAGGGTCCGCAGGGCTGGAACTCTGTGCCACATCCAGAATGGTATTAGCAACAGGTATGGTAATACAACCCTTAGACACAGACATGCAAGGACCGTTCCTGAAAGGGACAGTTGGGCTAGTGTTAGGCCGCTCCTCTTCCACCTTACAGGGACTCATTGTTATGCCTGGAGTTATTGACCGAGATTATACTGGAGTCATCAAAGAAATGTGTCAATCCCCTCAGGATAATTACCATAACCCCTGGTGATTGCATTGCACAATTATTAGTCTTGCCCTCTTTCCACGACAGTTACCCTGCATACTCAGAAAAATGGGGATCCAAGGGCTTTGGATCCACCGGAATTGATTTGGCTTTTCTGTCACTATCTCTTAATGACCGCCCTGTGCTTGATCTTATAATAGAAGGGAGAAAATTTCAAGGATTTATAGATACTGGAGCAGACAGAAGTATATTTACAAATAGAGATTGGCCATGATCATGACCACTTCAAACATCCTCGCAGATCTTGCAAGGCTTAGGTTACACAGATGCCCCTAGAATCAGCTCTAAGTAATTGACATGGGAAACAGAGGACCAAAAGGGGAAGTTTCAACCTTTTGTAGTTGAAGGACTGCCAATCAAACTATGGGGCAGGGATATCCAGAGTCAAATGAATCTTAAGCTTACTAATGATTATTCTGACACAGCAAAAATTATCATGATTAGATCAGGGTTTGTTCCTGGCAAAGGGTTAGGGCATAATTTACAAGGCATTACCGCACCAATAAAGGCTCAAGGAAATGACAATTGGCAAGGTTTGGGTTTTTCACAGGGGCCCCTGAACCTATGATTCCTATCTCATGGATGACCACTGCACCTGTGTGGGTACCTCAGTGGCCACTGTTGAAAGAAAAATTGGAAGCAGCCTCTATGTTGGTTCAGGAACTGTTACAGCTGGGGCACTTAGAGCCCTCACAGTCTCCCTGTAATACTCCCATATTTGTCATCAGAAAGAAATCAGGAAAATGGTGCTTACTTCATGATCTGCACACCATAAATCAACAAATGCAAGTCATGGGACACATTCAGAGGGGTCTACCAGCTTTAACAGCTATTCCAAAGAACTGGTCTGTTGTAGCGGTAGATGTTAAAAATTGTTTCTTTTCCATTCCCCTAGATAGTCAGGATAAGGAAAGATTTGCTTGTACTTTACCCTCTATTAATCATGAAAAGCCCTATAAGTAATATCAGTGGGTTGTTCTTCCTCAAGGTTTGGCCAATAGTCCTACAATGTGTCAACTTTATGCAGATAGAGCTTTACAGCCAGTAAGAGATAAGTTTCCCCGTGTTAGAATTGTACATTAAATGGATGATATTTTGCTTACAGCCCCTTCTATGGAATTGTTAGAATTAGGGTTAAGTTTGTTAACCAAGGAATTAAAAGATAAAGGTTTATTTATTGCTCTGGAGAAGATACAGAAGGGAGGAGCTATTAAATATTTAGGAGCTATTATTCAGAATACCCATGTTAGACCACAAAAGGTAGAAATTAGGACCAATTGCTTAAGGACTTTAAATGATTGTCGAACATTGATTGGGGATATAAATTGAATTCAGCCATATTTGAAATTAACTTGCTTTGAGCTTAAACCCTTATTTGATATTTTAGAGGGAAACCCAGATCTTAATTTCCCATGCCAGCTAACCCCAGAGGCTCAGATAGCACTTCAAAAGGTAGAGCAAGCAATTACTAGGGCACAGGTGTTGCACTGTGATGAATGCAAGCCCATTTGGATGTGTATCCTCCCCACTTCAGGCTTTCCAGCTGGTGTTCTTTGACAAGAAGGGCCTCTACTGTGGATTCATACTAAATCTACAGGGATGAGAACCTTGTCCCACTATCCATCCATGATGGCTGAGGTTGCATTATTAAGCATTAAACAATCTATTACATCTTTTGCCAAGATACCTGACCATCTTATAGTCCCGTATACAAAAGAACAAGTAGAGATATTAGCTGCCACTACCTCAGAATGGGCTATATTGGTTTGTGCCTTTTCTGGTACAATTGAGAATCATTTGCCCAAAAGTGAACTTTTAAGATTCGTAGTTCAGCAGCCTGTAGTGTTCCCTCGGATCACAAGGGAACAACCGTTGAGCAATGCCTTAACCATCTACAGGGATAGGTCTAAGACTGGGAAGGGAGTCTACATGGTGCAAGGAGGCTCACCTGTAACTGTTGAGTGCCATCCAAATGCTCCCCAAATAGTAGAATGCCAAGTAGTTTTAGAGGTTTTTAAATGTTTTCCTGAGTCTTTTAATTTGGTATCTGATTCATCATATGTGGTGAATGCTGTTAAAAATTTAGAAATGGTAGCCTTACTTTTAGCAGGAATAAGAGGTGAGATTTTGCATCGATCCAATCCCTTTTATATTACTCATATCTGAGATCACTCTTTGTTACCTGGTCCTATGGCAAAAACCAATGAACAAGTGGATCTGGCAACATGCGCTTTTGTGGCATTGGACTCTGAAACACAAGCTCAAGAGTTTCACATCTTAAACCATGTTTCATCTGCTGTTTTAAGAACTAAATTTAAAATTTCTAGGGAGATAGCTAGGAATATTGTGAAAAGCTGTTCTGCTTGTGTGCAAATCTTGCCTGCTCAGAAAATAGGGGTTAATCCCAGAGGCATTTTTCCACTTGAAATTTGGCAGATGGATGTTACCCATGTTCCATCCTTTGGAAAGCTTCAATATGTGCATGTCTCCATTGATACATGTTCTGGGGTAATGCACGCTACACCTCTTTCTGGGGAAAGGGTTCACAATGTCATTACCCACTGCCTTGAAGCTTGGGCCGCTTGAGGCAAGCCCAATACACTGAAAACAGACAACGAGCCAGCCTATGCATCTAAGGGTTTTGCCTCATTTTGTCACAAAGTGCAAGTGAAACATATCACAGGCCTGCCCTATAATCCACAAGGGCAAGGGATAATGGAGCGTGCACATCGTACACTCAAGGACTTCCTGCAAAAACAAAAAGGGGGAATAGCAGAGAATTGCACCCCCAAGCAAATGCTCTCTCTGGCTGTATTCACTATAAATTTTCTAAATTTAAATGATAAAAATGAAACTGTTACTGAAAGTCATATGACGTCAGAACCCAACAATCAAGGCAAAGTTATGTGGAAGGATGTACTTTCTAATCAATGGTGGGGCCTGAATCGCATTATCGTACAACATAGGGGATCTTTATGTGTTTCTCCACAGAATCAGGAGCCAGTCTGGGTGCCATCAAGATTGACGAGACACATTGAGGACGACTCTAAGGATGATGCTGATATGGATACTCCTGACCGTCTTCCCCCTGATTTAGGCAGAGAAAATAATACAGTGGGGGATTAGTTGGACCTGGCCATTACCTATGGCAGTCCATGCTCAGTCCAGAGTACTCCCTATGATATTTTCCACCTTATGTGAATTGGATGTCTCTTGTGCCCAGCCCCTTTCCACGGATTGGGCAGAATATAATGCTTGTAATATTAATTTGAATTAGTCACTTTGCTTTATTCTTAAAGAGAATGATGACTGTATTTTTCTAGCCAGAAAAAACTTGACTTATTGGGTAAACCCCCTATAGGACAATCAAGTTCCCATGCATATGTTGACTGAGGCTTTGGGACAGATAGTTACCGGTTCCGCCTCTGGCACAGGATCAGCAGTTAATGTAAATTATGAGGTGAATGTTATCACCATGATCCTGACTCATGAAGGGAAAATTCCATTACATAACAATAATAAGAACAGACAAAGTACCACAAGACCTATAGTTGCTCCCTATTGTCAACCATTTATAAGTAGTTTTCCTTCCTTCACTTCCTGCCAAGATAGAACTTGGGAAAATAAACTGCTTAGTCTGGGATTTGAATTCTCTCCTGGCTTGAGGCCCTATATGGGAAATGTTGAGAAATCTGATAACACAACTTGGTTTTCTGAAGGATGGCCATTCTTTTCCTGGGTATTGATTAATGAGGCAGGGGCCAATGTGTATGTTTCTGCTCTTGTGAACTTGCAAGGATCCTTGGGTAAGGTTTATAATGTGTTAGGTGTGGTGAATTCAGGTAATGGAACAAGGATGAAATTGAAATTAACATCTTATAACAACAAGGTTAGCAATTACACAGGGTCAGCAGCTTTGGTGTGTTTGAAGTCACCTTTTATGTTTCTCTTGACTAACTCTAGTAAAAACTGCACCATTTCAAGCAGTTGTTGGTTGGCAGAGTGTTGGAATGGATCAGTGGTGACTACAGCAGTAGTTGTTAGAATGCCTACCTTTGTCCCCATGCCTGTGGATGCTGACCCAGAGCAGTTCCCTATTATGAGTCTGTTATGCCATAAGAGGGACTTCGGCATTACGGCCGCTATCATGGCTGCCATTGCCATTTCAGCAACTGCAGCAGTTACTGCACGTGTAGTCATGGCCAGCCAAGTCAAGTCTGCCCAGGAAGTTAATGATATTGTGGCTCAAACTTTGCAAATTTTAGAGGAGCAAGTACAGTTTAATTCCCATGTGCTGAGTGGTATCCTTGCCACCAACGAAAGAGTAAATTTACTAGAAGAGGTTATTGAAGATGTATATAGCCTAATACAAGTGGGCTGTGTACAGAAGTTAGGGCATGTTTGTGTTACCCCTCTTGTTGTTTCAGATGCTTTGAATGAAAGTCAAAGAATTGGAGAATTTTTGAGTGGGAGTTGGTCTATGGAGGCTGAAAAGATGATCCTCAAGCAAAAGTTCCAGATCGCACGTTTGAATGCTACAAGATTGGAGCCTGTCACACTTGGGGACTTTACTTCTTGGCTCACTTCTGCCTTTTCCTTTTTCAAGGAGTGGGTGGGAGTGGGATACTTTGCAGCCTTCTGTTTATTTGGGGTTGTTTTATGCCTCTGGCTGGTTTGCTGTATTCGCATCAGAGCGCATTGTGAAAAGGTCCTACTCACTGAGGCACTCCTCGCTGTTGATGCAGGGCACTCCCTCGCAGCCTGGCTCTCCACCCTTAGTGACTTATAATGATTGCCCATGCACAGAGAGGCATTAGCTGCCATTGCACCTCTATAGGGAATCATTCTCCTCTGAGACGGCCTTTGCACTCTGCTGCCCTCACTGGCCTTGCACGTAGGAAGTTGTCTCAGGGATCCTGGCAGCAAGAAACAGCCTTTGAGTGGTGGGCACATCATGAGGTGAACACCAGTACAGGCTATATCCTGTCTGTACCATTAGAAAAACAAAAAGGGGGAGATTTAGGGCGCGGTTGGCCCTTGCACAACTTGTTGGAACATTGCATCATGTTCCCCAGCTATTGCATCTGTGCCGCTTATGCTAATTAGGCATCGAGTAGTGACCTATCCGATGTGATCCCTGAATATGCTAATGAGGCATTGCTTTGGACCTATCACCAGCTATATGCTAATGAGGTATTGCTTTGGACCTATCACCAACAATATGCTAATGAGGCAATACGTTGTTCACCAATCACGTGTCCCTACTTCCCTATATAAGCAGGCTGCATTTCAGGCTCAAGGTCTTCCTTCCACCATTCTCAACTGAGCTGTACTCCAATAAAGTGTGATCTGTATTTCCACCCTTGATAAGCCATGCTTATGATTCTTATCCTCTGTATAGCTATTGTTAACTCTTCCACATTTTAAATTCTTTTTACTGTGTGTTTTTTTTTTTTTGATAAATACAAAATAAAGAAGGAAGAAAAAAAAAGTGTGATCTGAGAAGAATCGTGCATGTGGTGACTCGTTATTCTGCAGGCCAGAAAGCAGCTCACCATACAAGGCCAGGCCAGAATCTTCAATTTTGATAACTACAAATAGACTAGCTATTATAAGTATAATTCTTGCTTCATAACTGTTTTGTTATATGTAATTTTGTACTGTAAAAATTGAATCCTTTCTTTTTAATTAGACAGAAAGGGGGAAGTGATGTGAGATGTCTTTCTGTATGCTGTGAATATCATTTGTATAGGCCGGGCCAGAAACTAGGAAACTAGATAAGAGTCAGCTTGAGGTTACTCCTAGAATATAGAGAATGATAGGGAAAAACAGAAAGTAACAGTTTTGATCATCCATATCATTGCTGAACTGGAGAACAAAAGTCTTTTTATTGAAAGGCTGTAAATGAATAAAGAATAAAATGAAGATAAGTGACCATATATTTTCACACATCTTCTTAAACTAGCATCCAGTATGGAAATATGAAAATGCACTTTTTTGATAAAATAAGATTTTTTTTTTGAAGTGAGATGATGCTATACCACTCTAAAATCATCATGGAGTACCAAAACTCCAATGAGAGAAATATCTATTAAACCAAAACAGTTGAACCAACTTTATTTTTTCACAAGGAAAGCAGAGCAAAGGAAATAGGTAATAAGCACATTTCTCTATTCTTAATTCAATGAACGGGAATAGAATTGGAAAATTGCCTTGTATTTCAGATAACATCCTGTGACCAATGAGAAATGCATTTTATTACCATTTTTGCCTTATGGAAGACATAGATCCCTCACATTACATTAATTGTATAATGTTTTTATACTTTCAAAATACAAAACTTGTCAAAAAATCTGATTCTAAAGTCCATTTTGACTTTACAAATATTCCTTTCTGTATAAATTGGCATACTTTGCAATTGGCCAGGGTGTGACATTGGCTAGAGTCCTAAAACCTGTTCATAATTTTGTTATCGCACTCATGAAATGGAAACACTAAAGAGCTGAATGTTTCTATTTCCAAACTTAACTGTTCTTTTTGCTGACAGAAATGATAGCAGGCTCCACCCTTATCAACTCAGAATATGGTATATATTAAAATTGTCCTTCAAGTGCAAGGCCCTGTGATTTTTATTAACATTAGTAATATGATGTCTTGATTTCTTCAGACTGCTTGTCATCAGCTATGCCTCCAGCCATATCATATTGGTGTAATATAAACAAAGATAATTTGGTCAGTTTAGGAAACATGTACTCTATGTTAATTTTAAATTAGCTCTACCTTAATATTCAGTTTGGTAACAATCCAATCTAGCAAAACATCAACACTTAAAACATATTAAGTTGAAGGTCTGCAGAAAGTAAGAAAATAGGAATACAGTTTTTATATAAAACTTTTTTATTTATACCAATTTTAGTAATTTGTCTGATGAAAGGGCTGAAAGGCAGTAAGAATATGGGATAAAAGCCTAAAACTGGTAGTTTTCTTGGAGAGATAAATGGTTCCTTTTAAAATCTGAGATGTTGGAGAAAGACATGTATTTTCCATTAAAATCTCAGAGATGTCATATTTCCTGTAAAAACTGTATATTTTCATCATTCATTCTAACAGTGTTAAATAATATTTCTATTGGGTATAAAATGACTCACCCTGTGCTAAGGTAATGGAAAGCAATTTTCTTACACTTAAGTTCTTAAAATAGGATATTACCTGTGTGTCTTCAATACACCTATTGATAGGGACCTTTCAGAGAAAGACGGGGACAGTCATGTTGTATTTGGTTTCTGACTTGGACTTTCAGGTCTAGATCAGAGGTTTGATCAGTAGTTTGGCCATCCAGCAGAAACATTTGCAGTCACATAGAAACACACAGAAGCTTATATTAATTTTCTGCTGATTGCCTTAGGGCCCAGGAATAGAAATTGATAACTCCTTTATCTGAACTGAATCCATCTTATTCGGCCATTTGGCTTGGTACCTTTGCTCAGAGCACAATTTCAACTTCTTTCCTGTGTCATCCCCTGGAATTTCAGTGGCATCTGCGTCTGTTCTTCTTATACTCAGAGTTTTCTTAGACTTTTAGTCCCACCCACACTTCCTGTCTGGCTTTAGCCAATCACCGTTTTTATTAAACCCATAGGTGTAACAATTATTTACAATGTAACTCATAATCCCACTACACACTGCCTCCTGTCTCCACAAATTATTTTCTTTATAATAAGGTTCCGACCAAATGGTCTTTAAATCATAGTTTTATGTAATTTGATTGAACATTTAAAACAATCCACATTGTATTAATAACATACCATATCCTACATTCCAAGTTTTTTACCACTGACTTAAATATTTATTTTACATGCTTGATTCCTATAATTATTATATTTGAAGCTCATATATCTGTCAGATAGAGAAGGACATTTAAGTAGTGATGTTATTAAAGTCCTTTTTAAATACCTATATTTATACTCATAGTCATTCAGTGCTCTAAGCCTTCATCAGATTTGTTTTTTGCAGGGTCATCACCTCAATGGAAAGATGAGTAACTGACCAAAGTGCTGATAATAAGAGACTGAATGTTCAGCCCTAGAGAAGACCTCTTTTTAAAGTATATTTCATAATTTTTTAAAGTATAATTTTCTTTTATGTGTATGAGCATTTTGCCTATGTGTATTTATGTGAATCATGTGCATATCTAGAAGCCACCTAGATTAGAAGAAGGTGTTGGATCACTTAGAACCATATGGATGCTGGAAATCGGATCTTCTGCAATAGCAACAAGTGGTGTAAACTGCTATTACATCTCCAGTACCAAATTTTAGTCATATTTATAATCTTATTAATTCTTTACTCCTCCGACTCCTTCCATAGCAAAATCACATCCCTATCCTCTTCCAAATTAACACTTCACATTCTCTTTCTCCTTCTTTTCTTCTCCTTCTCTTCCTCTTTCCTTCTTCACCTACAAAGTAAATTTATGCTGCCAATAGACTCCCAGATGTGTGACTTTTCATTAGATTATGAATGACCAATAAGTACTATAAACTTAAAGAAAACTGACACTCTCTCCCACAGATGCCGTCAGCTGACCATAACACTTCAAGATTAATGGTGGAGCTAATGAACGTTGACCCCCTTTATTTTAGAATGTTCATTGATATTGAGCAGGTATTATGCAAGAAACCACAGCTGCTGTGAGATTTTGAGTGCAACAGTCTGTCTAGATATATCAGTTTCATTCTACTGTAGTCTTCCCCAGGTTCTGGGATTTAGAATGTTTGTTCATCTTCTTACACAATACTCAATGTTCTCTGAATCTGCTGATGTGTGTGTATACATGTGTATGTATATATATATAAGTATATATATGCATCTATGTGGGATATCATTGTTAATCTTCTCACTACCAACTATCAGAAATTATTGAGAAAAAAGAAGCAACAAAATGCAAGAGCCACAATATTTGGAGGTTACTTTATTTGACACAACAGTTATTTATTGCCCATTTGTGTGTCATGGACAAAGTTTTCTGAACATCAGAAATGTACTAACTTTCATATCACCAAATTCCACACAAGAGCTAAGACTTCTTAGGGAGTACTTAGAATGAACACAGGTAGTTCTCTCAATTTGCTCTATAACCTACACCTCTGCTCTTCTCATTAATGCAAGGAGACTATGCCTTCATTTTTGTTTACTTTTGTCCTAGTGCTATAAAATTTCACAGTAAGTATTTTCTTTTTGAAACATGCTATTTAGGGCAAACTAAATACATGTTCTAAGACCATAGTTATTAATATTTCTCTCAGAGAAAAGTATCTGTTTAAGAACTTTATTTTTAGGTGTTTAGAGATTATCTAATTTTACTAAAAGAATAAGCTGGATTAATTACAGGTCTCAGCACAAGCCCTTTGTTCCTAGGTATCTGTATTTTTTCCATTGGTGAGAGTTGGTGAGTTCTTCCTTAGGCTTGGCTTGTGATTGGGATGGTCATCTAATGGTTTATTCTGAGCTGTTTGTTTGATATTTTATTGTTTTCAGAGCATTTGTTTGCTTTCAGCACACTTACCCAGATAATTTGACTGATAGCTCACTTTTTTCATTTGTCATTTCTCCAATAAGTAACACTGAACTGTGTGCTTTCTGTTTACTGCAAAAGTGTATCATTTAGATTAGAAATTCTAACCATGAAAACATCAAAGATAATGAGTACTTTGCATCAGACTAACAGGATAGATGTGTCATGGAAAATCCTCAAGACATGCAACAGTCTATAACAAGCTAAAGACAACATACTATTGTCTTTATTAGCAAAAAACTTTGTAGGCAAATGGATGAATTTGGAGAACATCCTCCTGAACAAGGTATCACAAACCCAGAAAGATAAGCAGGGGGTGTACTTACTCATTAGTGGACTCTAAACAAGAAAGCAAAAAGCAAAGCCCATCCAAGCTGCAAACCACCACCACAGAAAAGCTTGAGATCTGAAACACCTTGAACTGGCACCTTGGATCCCACTCCCTCTAGAGGAACACCTAAGTCTTAATGTTGGGGGGAGGAAACTGGATCTACCAGGAGTGGTAGCTGAACTGAGCAATATTGAGACCTTGATACCTCCTGCCTTTGCTGGGGAGGAGATGGAGAGATGTGGAGAAGAGAGAGTGACTGAAGGGGGTGAGGGGTAAGGGATCTTGAATAAGGATATACACGGATAGAAAATGTGACTTTATTCATAATAATAATAAAAAAAAAATTATTTGGCTTAGCTATAAAGATACATACAAGGGACAATCACACAGCATATGGAATCCCATATTTTTTTTTCAAATTTGTATTATAAACTCAAGCCAAAGTGGGAGGGAAAAACCTTGATGTGATAAGGTTACACCCACACATATCATACAAACTTGATCTGTAGAACAAATCCTTCCAACTAAAGTAGACGGTTACAAGAAAACAAGACACAACAAGAAGAGATAGACTGTCAAGAATGAAGGAAATATTTGTAGAGGAGAAAGTGCTATTTGGTACTCCATCTGGTTGTATGTATATTTATGGGAACCATTCCTTGAAGAACTTAAAAAAAAAATATGTTCGAGATTCCCCTCCCCAACTTGCATGCTTCTAAGCAATGAATATAAAAGATGATAAATGGGCAGAACATTTTTATTAGAATTTTAAATTGGGAGCGTTTTAGAAACAACTTGCAAAATATATATTGAAGAACAGGAAGCTATCAAGAAGCATTTAGTGGCAGTGTTAATTAAAAATTGAGATACCTAACTTCTCAAAATACCTATTCATTTGTTTGTTAGCTTGTCTTTGTTTTTCAAGATAGAGACTCTCTGTATAAAGGCCCTGGGTGTCCTGGAACTCACTTTGTACAGCTGGCTGGTCAACAATTCACAGGGATGTGCCTACCTCTGCCTCCCAAGTGCAGAAACACCCAGTCAAGTATGTAAGATGTGGTTTTTTTAATAATTCCTAATCAGCATGTATTACTGAATGTGTTTCTTCAGGTTTAAATTGAAGCCCATTTTAGGAGAGTGATCCCATTCCTGACATGCCTGGATGGTCAGTTATCAGAGACTGGATATTGCAGAGACAAAGGGCAGGACAAAAGAGGACTTGCAAAAACAAAAACAATCAGTGAAATGATTTCTAATGTTATTCTGCTATAGGCCACATAGATCAGTGCCTTGTCCAGTTGTTATCAAAGCAGCTTCCTCTGGCAGCAGATGGCAGTGTATACAGAGGTCCAAAGCCAGACATTATGTGGATAAAGATAGTCTAAATTGGATATATCCAGACTGGGTTCCTCATATCAGAGATTGGAGAAACCTACGAAATATGGAAATTTAATACTATAGGAGACAAAGGGGATAAAAGACACCAGAAAAACATGGCCCACCAAATAAAATGAGCAGGTTTAACATGGGCTCACAGAGATTGAAATAGTAAACATGGTGCCTGCATGGTTCTGCATGAGGTCCTCTGCATATCTGCAATGACTGTTAGCTTAATGTTCTTGTGAGTCTCCTAACAATGGGAGTGGATGTATCTCCAACTCTTTTGCTTCTTTAGTCTCTTTTCTTCCTACTGGGTTACCTTGCCCATCTTAATGTGAGGTGAATGTACTAGCCTGTCTCATTGTATCTTGGAGATTGCTCTTTCTTGGAGACCAGCTTTACTCTGAAAGGGAAAGAGAGAAAGAATGGATCTGAAGGGAGAAGAGTGGAAGGGACGGAGGAGGAGTGGAGGGTGGGAAAATTCTGGTTTGGATATATTGTATAAGAGAAGAATCTATTTTTAATACATAAAAATATTGTCTGTATCTGAGTGGCCCATGGACAGGCATATCTGTGGCCATTTTCTTGAATGCTGATTGATGTAGAAAGGGCCAGACCACTATAGGTGGTATTATCCTTCACTAGTTGGACCTGGGCCATAAATGAAATGTAAAAGAGCAAATCATAGTGAGCAAGTTATAAACCACATTGTTCTATGATTTTTGCTTTACTTATGTTTTTTGTTTATGTTTTTACTTATGTTATTTTATGTTGTTTTTCTTGCTTTATGTTTCTGCCTTGACTTCTCTTAGTGAGGCCAGAAAAATAATATGAAATAAACATGTTGATACACCACTCTCATAAAAAACCCTATGCAAATGTTAAACAATATATTTTGAGCATATTTATTTCTACAGCTTCCTCAGCTCCTCCTACATCTACCTGCAATCATCATGACCTTCAAACTTAATACCTTATTTTGTTTATTTATTTATTTTTATAGCCCATCAAGTCCAATTTATGCTGACCATGTCCTCCTGGGGATGAGGCCATCTACTAGAGCATGGGTCGAGTTATCAAAGTCCACATTCTCGGGGAAAACTGTCTCTCACTTCCCTACCAGCTATCAATGTTCATAAAACATCAGTTGGGGGAGGGATTCATAAATGTTTCTTGGACAAAATGGTAGCCGAAGAATGAACAAAGGATTTTTTTTCTTTTTTTTTTTTATAAACAGGTTCACATCTGATATAAGACTACTATCCAAAACATATAAATAATACCAGAAACTAGATATCACAAAACAAAGTAATAAATTTAAAAATAGGCTACAGATATAAACAGAGATATCTCAACAGAGGAATTTTAAATGGCTGAGAAGTACAGAAGGAAATTTACAGATCCTTGGTCTTCGAATCAAAACAACTATGAGATTCCATCCTATATATATACCTACTAGAATGGCTAAGACCAATATAAAAATAAGTGACAGTTCATATTGGCAAAGATGTAGAGCAAGGGGAGTATTCCTTCACTGATTTGGAGAGTAAAAATTTATATTGCCACTATAGAAATTAACATCATGATTTCTTAAAATTTTGAGAATTGCTCTACCTTAACACCCTGCTATACCACTCTTGGGCATATACTGAAACGATGCTACATCCTAACATAAGGACATTTGCTCAACCATGCTTATTACAGCTTTACACATAAAAGCCAGAAACTCAAAATAACCTCAATGTCCCTTAGGCTTTCTAAATAGTATAATTGAACTTAAACAGAAAAGAAAGAATGAGTGATGGAATAATCAACTAAGATTAATTTTGCTAAGTCCAAAACAAAAAAAACCTTTTATATCTTCAGTGATGTGGGGAAATGAAAAATGCAAAATAAAGATATACTAAGTAATATTGCATTTAGTTTTAATTCAGTTTTAGTATTTCCTATATAGTTTTCTCTGTTGCACTAAATAGTTGAAGAATGTAATATCAAAGATCCTTTCTCTTAAACAAATATAAAATAGACAAGACATTTTCACATATTTTGAGCAACTAAAAATGTGTGATTTCAATTATATGCTGTTTAATATTTAATCTGTACAAACATTAAAAACTATTTCTACTATACCTGGATTTTACAATGTTTTGACTGCACTTGATTAAAGTAAACTTATTTTTCAGTTGGTATGAGAAGAAAATGTATCTGCAAAAAGAGGAAAACTATACAAGTGATAAGTGATAACAAGTATTTAGATTTTCTAATACTGCATATTTAGGCCCTGAAACACAAGTGGAAAACAGCACATACAACAAATTCTATGAAATATATTTAGGGTTTTTTTCCCAATGGGAAATCATACATACATATTCTAAAATAAGGAAGCATTTATCAGCAGAAACATATTCCACAATACACACTGATTGGGAATTATGCAAAAATTATATCTTACATGTTTGACTGGGTGTATTAACTCTCTTTACCACATCAGCATCTCTAATTGATACATTTCTCAAGGTTATAAATAGTATTACATAAGAAAGTATCTGCTGCCTGTTGTGATTTTCTATATTCAAGAAATTGCATCAAAAATTTTCTTCTTGATTTTCATAACTCATCTTCTGGACCACCTGATCCTCCTCTCTTATTCATACTCTTCCATCATTCTCAATGACTTTCTTTCAACTTACATGTCACTTATATCCCCCTGGCCCCCTATGCCTTATGTTATGAGAGTCTATCATCAAACTTGGTGCTGTTCATAATTGATATTAAGATTAACAAGTTGGAATTAGGATTTAAATAATTTGGTGACCAGAACTCATCATAACATTCGTGCCATCTACATACAATCCACTACAGTTTTAAGCAGTCACTTTGCAGTGGTGGTTGCTTTCTCTCCTATGAAGTTGACAATACTAAATGTCTAATCCTGCAATAGAATTAATACATCTTTTGAAGATTTTATAAGTGAGAGGAAAGAAAGATGAATCAGTAGGTAAAGTGACTGATACACAACTTAAGTTCTGTCCTCAGCATGAGTATAGTGACCTATGCAAGAAGGCAGGACTATGCTTCTAAAATTCATGTGAGATGGCTAGTGTTTGTAATTACAGAGGTGATGAGGAGGATACATATGCTTGCTGGCCATCAAGGCTAGATGAATCAGTGAGCACCAAGTTTGATGATAGACTCTCATAACATAAGGCATAGGGGGCCAGGGGGATATAAGTGACATGTAAGTTGAAAGAAAGTCATTGAGAATGATGGAAGAGTATGAGTAAGAGAGGAGGATCAGGTGGTCCAGAAGATGAGTTATGAAAATCAAGAAGACATTTTTTGAAGATACTAGAATAAAACATAATACCCTGCATGCTAATTTTGAAATTTTGAATAAGAGTATATAAGTAACCAAATAGTATAGATTAATTATAGAAGATGGCATGATTGACACCACCCACACACGCACATTTACAGAAATATATACACACCAAGAATAAAAAGAATTGCTAAGTAAAAGTTTAGTGTCTTACCCACCAGGAGTGAGAAACATGAACTTGGGGTGTGCCAACCACAGAGTAGATCTGAAGCTCTTGAGTAATTATATTTCAGTTCTCTGACCTCATCTGCTTATGAATATGCATCTCACTGTTGGATTAATGGAAAATGCAGCATTACATAGAGTTTCAATTGTAAATGCTTTCCAGAAACCATGAAGGCTTTAAAGTTCATGTAGAAGCTAGACTGTACTTTTTATGTCATTTCTTATTATGAATAGTCATATTTTTATCCATGTATATCTTTGTTCAAGCTCCCTTCCCCCTCCCACCCCTTCCAGTCACTCTCTCTTTCTCCACATCTCTTTATCTCCTCCCCAGCAAGGGCAGGAAGTCCCAAGGTCCCAAGGTCCCAAGTTCAGCATCCACTCCTGGCAGATCCACTTTCCTCACCCCAACATCAAGACTGGGTCAGGTGTTCCTCTGGAGGGAATTACCCAGTAACATTGCAGTGGATTTTAGTTCATGCTCTGTGCTCCCTACTATTTTGACAGCTTTAAATCTTCATTGTTAACCCTTACTGAGCCTGTGGTGCTCCACTGATTTCCACACTTCTGCTAGGATTTTGTTGACTGATTCTGCTATGACCTTTTCCCACATCTCTTTCCCTTCCTCATACAGTCATGTGCAGACTATTTATTTTATCTAATTCTTTGTGCTCAGCGTTTCCTAGTCTATTATTTTCTATCTCAATCAATTCCTTTGGGAGTATATATGCTATGAAGTGTGAACTGTGACCTCATCCCAGGTCTAGAAGTTCTAAAGCAGTTAAATGTTCAGGTTCTAAAGCATAGAACAACCCAACTCACTGGCAATGTTCTTCTATAACAGTAGCATTGTTGGGATGAGTGGGAGGAGAGAAGGAATTAGGAACTCTTGTTTGTACATAAAATTTAAAAATAATTAAATAAAAAACAATGACATTCCTTAGTGATTTTTTTTAAATTTTTATATTTTGGTCTTTAAAAATATGACTAATTTGTTTCTAGACTTGAATAGGGAAGAATAAAGCCCAAATACTTGAAGTAGATATCAGATGAAATGGTGAACTTGGAAATGGAATGAATTCAGTAATTCTAGGACTGAGGCTGTGGTCACATCTGGTGTCTATTCTCATCCAGTTTTTCTGTAGACTTATTCAGTGGCTTTAGGAAGTGTCCAGCAAGTGTCCCAACCTATCTTGATGATTGCAGTGATTCTAGTGGGAAGAGTTTGTTTTTGCATTTCAGTGAAAATTAGAACAATAGAGTTTATGTGTCAAGTCTTAAACCAATTGATTTTTAATGAGACATAGTTTTAAACCAATTATAATCAATTCTAAAAAACCATCATCTCTCCATAAAGATAGAAGAGAAGGGCAGTCTCAGGTCTGAGACAATCTTAGACTGTTAGCTTTGCTTTCTCTAGTGCAGAGCTTAGTAAGAATCTAGTATTAGGTTGGTCATTTTCAAGATCCTACAAAACAACCCAATAATAGGTTATCAAACACTGCACTGAATTAAAAGGCTAATATTGTTAGTCTTTGCGTTACAGATATTTTAATGATGGCATAAAGTTGGGGGGGGAAGCTGAGGTGAAATGTCCTTGTTTGTCACAGTTCCACAGTCATTATGTCACTTATTTCCACTTCCTTTGAAATGTCAAATTCTGTCTTCCTACATTTAGGTGAGATTTCAACTAATTGTAAGATTTGACTATAACGCCTGCTCACCAAAGTCAATTGGGTTTCCTCTTTACTCATTGTTTAATATAACTTTGACAGTAAATTACCATTAACTTGTTTGATAGACAAGTTAAATAAGCATATGAATAAAGTTTTGCATAGCAGAAGAATGTGTTTTCAACATATTTCTTCTACTTAGAAGGAAGATCTGTGAATTGTTTTATTCCAGAGTATTTAATGATGACTGATATATTTAAACAACCAAAAACTGAATTCATATTGGATATATTTCTCAATAAAATACACTCATGAACAATAATAAAATAATGAAAAATATTGGTTCAATCAACTGTGGGTAAAACTTTTATTTCTATTTTTTATGTTCTAGTCTTACTTCACTTTATCCCAAAATAGAAGTAATGATACATGTCTCATGCAGTGATTGCAGTTGTTAAATATGGGCATTGATGAAAAAAGGCCAAGAAAATGTCTCTCAAGTGGAATTGTTGGATCTCTTATCATCACTCACTGATTTTTTTTTTCCATCCAAAGTATAGAGATGACCAGTAAGTGTCCATATATTTCACTCTTTAGTAACATTTATGGCATGGCATACAAGTCAACTTCTCTGAATGCAAAATTCTGGGCTATACAGCCATGAAAAATTTTATTTGTGAATTGTGGTTATGTTCTTGGTCATTGCATTAAAGACTCAAATTTATAAGAAGAGATTTCCATTAAATTAAATTTGAAAGGTCTTAGATCAGGTGTCAAAATAAGTACATACATAAATGAAATAACTCAAGATTGATTAAATATAAGCAAGAGATTAAAAACAATTCACTGAAACAAAGGGAGAGAGGTTCTATGTACATCATAAGCCAGTAGAAAAGTTCTATGGATGTGAGAGAAAATCTGGTCAGTGAAAATAGGTTTCCTTATTTTGATAATTTGATATTTATTTCATTTTAGCCTCAGACTCTCTATAAAAAACTGGAGGAAGTGGCAATGTTTTCCTTGGAAATTATCTTTAAGTAAGTATTGCTTTTGAATTTCTAAGACAAAGAAATCATGTTTTAAAAGTTAGTGGAAACCTGGAAGCTTCTATCCCAAAAAGAAAGAGAAAGAACTTTCAATTGCAGATTTTCTAAAATACTCATTAAAGAAAAGGGAGGATGAGAAGCCTCAGTCAGAAATATATATATCTAAAACTGTCAGGCAGAGAGAAAATTTTAATATTATCTTGGTCAGGGACATGTTAAGAAGCACAGTGACTTTGGAGATGTCTAGATTTGAGCTCTTAAACAGTGAGAACAGATGTTTGGTGCAATGCCTGAGATCCTGTGTCTGAAACTGGCATTTAATTATTTTTCAGTCCTAATAAAACGTTATGATTCTTTGGAAAGTTTGGAATTATGACAGTATTAGATGCTGCTCTTTGGAAGGACCAAACATAAATAAATTTGTTAGCTGAAGGTTAACATTTATTACAGTATAAATAAAGGTGAACAAATAACTAAAATAACACATTTAATCCTTGATCTTTGTTACAACTACACAATTTTGTAGAATTCTCATGACACAACAAAATAGAAATTCAGTATTGGCTGTCAACTCTATACTCAGAAGTATTATGATGAAATTTGCATTTTAAAAGATTAAATAAGAGATAAGTTGCTAAGTCTTTGTTGTAAAACCATATTTGTACACTCCTTTGAGAAAATTTTACAGTGGTAAATGGAAAGTAAATGAAGGAATACATGCCTTACTTCTTCCCTACTAGTACATTAAAGTAAAATGCCAGTAATGATTGGATTGGATCAGTTACTACATTAAAGTTTCTATGATTTTGTTCCATCCCTCAGAAGAACTGATAATCTATTTAGCTATGTATATTGAGCTTACTAATGAAATTGTGTTTGTCTCTAATGATTATTTTTAGCTTTAGGGCTAGAGGTGACTTAGTGAGTAAAGAGTTTGTCCCTCAAGTGTGAGAACTAAGCTTGGAAATAGAATATCCATGTAAATGTCCCATGGGTATGGCAGCCTGCCTGCAGATCCTGGCCTTGGGGTTAGAGACAGGGCTCCCAGGAGCAAGAGAAGAGCTGCACCCTCAGGATCAGTGGACTCTGGCTGCCAAGTGAAATAAAGTGGATTGGAATTGGGTAAGAAACCCAAAATCAACATCTGCCCTGCATTTGTACACACAAGTAATGCATGCATGTGCAAACACAAAAGCAATCACACACACATGCAAATAATAGTTGATAATAATTTCATAACAATACTCAATATTTAAATAGCATTGAAGTTCTTTTATTTAGGTTTTATTTTTAAATTTTAAAAATACATATATAAATTGCAGTGTGTGCGTTTGAGTACAGGTGTCTAAATGAAATAAGAAGAATGTGTCATAGTTGGAGTTATAAGCAGTCATGGGTGGGTACTGTCTTCTGAACTTTGGTCCTCAGGAAGCTTGTGTTCATAATACCTGAGTCATAGTTCTGGCTCAGTAAATTAGATTTTCTTAAGGGCAAATATACTTGCAATTGTCTTTGTAATTTGTAAATCAAAATTACAGTTTTGGTAGTAATATAAAGAAAATGAAACATCCAGTGCTAAATTATATGTGAGATACTATGAAATGTAGAAAAATTGTACCTTATAATCATTCATTGGACTGTTGGTAGTGTTTAGCACTGGTATGTGTTAATACAACAGCCTTTTAAATTAACATGTTGACTACTTAATTACCAACTATGTAAGTATCAGACTACTAAACTTAGCATCTAAAAGGTTCTGTGATTCTAATTATGGATATGCAATCAAAGAAACAAAAAATCTGTCTCAGCCTCAAACAAATATGAATGTACAAGTTCTCAGGATTTCATGTACAGTGACCAGGAAGCAAAAACAATCCAAGTATCCCTTTCTGAATAAATGATAAGGAAATAAGGTATTTGTATACAAAAGAAAGCTATTATACCTGTGAAATAGAAGAAATTCTGATTCACGTTACAAAATGGGCAAATAGAGCGCGCCACAGCTGGCATCAACTCGCTGGAGGCGGTGAAGCTCAAGATCCAGGCCCTGCAGCAGCAGGCAGATGGAGGACCACGTGCAGGGCCTGCAGCGCGAGCTGGATGGCGAGTATGAGAGGCACAAGAAAGCTGAAGGAGATGTAGCTGCTCTGAACTGCCACATCTAGCTGGTGGAGGAAGAGCTGGACAGAGTTCAGGAGAGGCTGGCCACAGCCCTGCAGAAGCTGGAGGAGGCAGAGAAGGCTACAGATGAGAGTGAGGGAGGCATGAAGGTGATAGAGAACCGAGCCATGAAAGATGAGGAGAAGATGGAGATCCAGGAGATGCAGCTCAAAGAGGCCAAGCATGTCGCTGAGGAGGCTGACCCCAAATATGAGGAGGTAGCACAGAAGTTGGTCATCCTGGAGGGCAAGCTGGAGAGAGCAGAGGAGCGTGCGGAGTTGTCTGAACTAAAGTGTGGCCACCTGGAAGAGGAGCTCAAGAATGTCACTAACAACCTCAAGTCACTGGAGGCGGCCTCTGAAAAGTATTCTGAAAAAGGAGGATAAATATGAAGAAGAAATTAAGCTCCTGTCTGACAAGCTGAAGGAGGCCGAGACTCGAGCTGAGTTTGCAGAGAACAGTTTCCAAACTGGAGAAGACAATCGATGACCTGGAAGAAAAACTTGCCCAGGCCAAAGAAGAGAATGTGGGCTTACATCAGACACTGGATCAGACACTAAATGAACTTAACTGTATATAACCCAAACAGAAGAGTCCTATTCCAACACCAACTCGACTCCAGAGAGTGTGCTGTGTTTTGTTTTGTTTTGTTTTGTTTTCTATAAGAAGTTCCTCTTATTACTGTGTCTCTAGCTTGCTGGAAATGCCAAGCAGATAAAGAATTCATGACCAAATATTTTATATCAGACAAACTTCGAGCATCAGTTAAGTTTCTTGCCTTTTCCGTCCAAATAGCACCAGCTTCTTCAGCTAGCCTTATTCTTAAATTGCATTTATTCCTAAAATAGGCAGGAAGTTTCACACTGAGTGTAGTTGCTTAAGGCTGAGGGCATTTGGTTCCTGGGAATTCTCCCCACCCTTTCAAGCTCACACTTTAGTATCTGAGAGTCTGATCAATGTTGGGGAGGTTATGGGAGGCTGGGGGTTGTCACAAGAAAAAGTATAGGAATTTTCCACCTAGAGCAAAAATTAAAAACAGGCTACCAAGGGAAGTCAAGCCATAGCTCGATGGGCCTGATCATGCTGAGTCCGTTCCACACGCCACTATGCAGAACAAACTTCCTTTAAGCATTCATTCCAAAATTGTTCTCTGAGGAGCACGTGTCTTATTCCAGGATTTGTCTGCTCTGGTCTAATGACATGCTCAGCAAGGAGTATGGCAGAGTCCTATCCCTTTAAGATCAGTCATGTCAGAGACTGCTGGCAAAGCCTGGCATATTGATGCACACCTTTAATCCGAGCACTCGGGAGGCAGAGGCAGGTGGATCTCTCCGAGTTTAAGGTCTACAGAGTGAGTTCCAGGACATCCAGGGCTACTTATGTCTCAAATAATAACCAAGACTGCTAGTCATCAATACACTGAGGAGACTATTCTAATAGCAAATGTTGGGCAAGAAAAGGTCTCTCCATCTGCAAAGTGATAGAAAAAGAAATTGGTTTCACTTCATCTCCATTGTTCAGGGAACAACAAATGGAAGCTTGACTTTGCCAAGACTTGAATATCTTCGAGAATGACACTAATAAAAGACCAAGAAACTCCTGGTTGAACTGGATATGGAGTATTCTGTAGGCTGCACATTTTTTGGCTTTGTTGTAGTTTTGCTTTCTCAGTTACCATCTCAGAATGAAACATTCCACATTCCCCTAGCAGTGTGGGGACAACTCAAGTTTACAATCCTGACTGAAAATCACCTGCTTTAGCTTATCTGAACCCTGCCCCTCACTCCTATTTATTAAGCACCACACTACCAGGGAAATGAACTTTTAGCAAACTGTGCAATTGAATAAAACCTACTCAGTTCTTTAGATTCTTGCAATTGTATCATATGTAATATCACTTTTTCTATATTTTGGTCAAATAAAATTTTACATAAACAAACAAACAAACAAAAAAACCAAAAAGGGCAAATATTGATAGTACTATCTAAGTAAAATTATCCATACATAAAAGGACAGCTTGTGAGTTTTGTGTTCTGTTAATAGTAGTCTAGTTGATAGCAATAGCAAATAGAACTATGGTGGCTAGAGATGGAAAGAAAGCAAATGGAGAATTGTTCACAGGCGTAAAGTTTTGGAGGTTGGCTAAACAACAACAATCTGCATATTAAGCACCACTGAATCATTTAATTCAACGAGTTAGGAAGGAAAAATGTATACTGTGATTAGTTAATAAAATTAAGATAAAAATAAATAGAACCTCAAAGATTTTGTGTTAAGAAATGTAGATTTTGTCCACTTATGGTCATATTTTTCTTACCATAAAAAGATGTCAATGGCATAATTTGTCTATGGTATTTGTTACTTTAGTTACTACTAGTAAATAAAACATTTCTCAAAAAATATTTTTATTAATATGAGTGTTTGTCGGAATGTATGTCTGTGAATTACTTGTGTGTCTGATGGAGGATGTTGTTTCTTTTTTTGTCTTGTTTTGTTTTTTTTTGTTGTTTTGTTTTTTTTTCCTTCTTTATTTTGTATTTATCAAAAAAAACACAGTAAAAAGAATTTAAAATGTGGAAGAGTTAACAATAACTATACAGAGGATAAGAATGATAAGCATGGCTTATCAAGGGAAGAAATACAAATAAGATTGCTACACCTATATTTTCTTTGTGTTCATTTTTCCCTCTGAATTTTTTTTTCCATCCCTGTATATCCTTATTCAAGGTCTCTTCCCCCTCCCAACACATCTGGTCATTTTTTCCTCTGCAACTCCCCATCCCCTCCCTGGGCAGGGAGCAGACAGTCCTATGGTCCCCCGACCCAATAATGCTTAGATCAGTCTCCACTTCTGGCCAAATCCAGTTCTTTCCCCCCTCCCTCAAGAGTGAGTCAGGTGTTCCTCTAGGTAGAGTGGGATCCAAAGGGTCAGTCCAGGGTGTTTCTGATCCCAAGCTGTTCCGTGGTTGTGGTTTGCCGCTTGGGCATGTTTGGCTTTTTTTCTTGTTTGTTTGTTTAG